>CM077908.1:15882637-16110833 GCA_039720435.1 Amazona ochrocephala
TATCCAATTCCAAGCACAGCAACTACACCAATCCCAGCGACAAGTACAGCAGCTACCCAAACCCCGACAACAGATACTGTAGCCACTCCGACCACAGTGATAATGATTGCAGCTAAACCAAAGGATCGATTTGTGCCAGTACTGGTTGCCACTGTATGCAAGGGGAAAAGCAAAAAAGAGAAAAGAAAGATGAAGCAGCAATGCACTTACTACACGGGACAGTATCTGCTCAGGAGTCATTATCACATGAATCAGAGGAGGAAGAAGAAGAAGAAGAGGTGACTTCTCGACCCTGGACCTCAACAGAGCTACGGATTATGCAAAAAGATTTTACCCGTCAACCAGGGGAGCACATCATCACCTGGTTGCTCCGATGCTGGGACAATGGGGCTGACGGTCACGAACTAGAAGGTAGGGAAGCCAAGCAGCAGGGATCACTTGCTAGGGAAGGGGGAATTGACAAAGCAATTGCAAAAGAGAAACGGTCCCTCAGCCTTTGGAGGCGGCTCTTGGCATCTGTGAAAGAAATGTTTCTGTACAAGGACGATGTTATGAATCGTTCGGCCAAGTGGACTATGATAGAGAAAGGCATCCAGTCTCTGAGGGAATCAGCTATTGTAGAGATGATCTATTGCAGGCTGGATGCCAGGAATGCACCCACAGATCCAGATGAAGTCGAATGTACATGACCCGTGTGGCAGAAATTTACATGGAATGCACCCTCATCATATTCATCATATTCATTGGCAGCAGTAACCTGGAATGACAGTGCCACCAACAGTGGATGAAATGATTCATCAACTCCGAGAGTTCAAAGACAATCTCACCCCTGTTGCGTTTAAGGGGGAAAAATAAACCCCTTGCTTTATTAGAGGGGCCAGGAATGGCTCCAATATGCAACTACCAGTCCGGCTGCATTCGCTACAGATCCGGATTCACTGATAGTGCACCACACTGCCCAATACAATCAGCCGCAGCTATCAGTCCAGCCGTGTTCGCTATTTCAAACTTCACTGATCCGGATTCACTGATAGTGCACCACACTGCCGATCGAATCGTGCTCATGAACCCTCACGGCCACACTGAGAGATGGGGTCGCGTTCAGTGAGAAAATAATGATTGGTTACTGAAACAGTGCAGTTTATTGATGCAACAGGTACAGGTTCTTATGGATTGCCGGTGATAAATACTGTCTGCAAATCACGTGCGAATAATAGTTACATGGATACAAGCGCTCGATAAAGTTAACACAGCCTGGCTCTAAAATATAAAGGTAACAGTAAAAGTAACTCTATAGAGATTCTAAGTTTCCCGGGAAAGCACTGGATACAGTGCAAGTCTTACCCACAGGCGTCCCTATGGGGGGGGAAGAGAGGTCCAGTCCGTCGACCGGTCCCAGGAGTCTGTTGATGTTATCTTCCTTGACTCGTCCACAATGGTATCTTCCCCAATATCCCCCTCTTTCTTGGGTCATTTTATATTATTTTCACCTTCAAGGTGGAGCTTGAGTGACTCTAGTCATACATACCTTTATTACTATTGGTGCAAATCTCTCTCGCTTTGCTTTTAAAGGTATATGACACCAAAAATTCAGAGCGCATGCTCAGAGAGGGATGGTCTCATTTTGGAGGGGGGTCGCATTGGAGATGGGTGTGTATTTTAGCATGTAAATGCATTATAATGACATTATAATGAAGCAAAGTTCACACAGAGGACGGCATTCTGTCAAAAGATGACAGGCCTCCGGCTCAGGGTAGCAAGTGTGCAGCTTATCAGTTTCTTGCACCACCTAGTTCCCATCTTTTGCTGGGGCTAGGACAAAGCGTAACCGCGAGATCTCCACCTCGCTCTACCCTCCGTCTGTGTTGCCACAGGAACCGCTGTGGAGTGCATATTCCTGGCATACCAGGTGTGGCTGCATCTCGCCCTGAGAGGCCTCGAAAGTCCGTTTTTCCCTTATGTGTGGACAATGCTGCATTTCAAATATAAATTTAATTCCTCATTATCCCACATTTCCTAATTATTCCACAACCCCTTCCATCATTTCAGCTGTGGAAAAACTGTCCCAGGAGTCCAAACAATTGAGAGAAGATCTATCCGATTAACAAGAGGCGTCCTGCTGCTCGAGAGAGAAGGTATAAGAGGTACATGCCACGGGCCACCCTATGATTTTACCTATGGGATAATGGAGAAGACATGAGGAAGTGGGATGGAAAACCTACCTCAGCTCTGGAGGAACAGGTGCGTGAATTGAAAGAAGAACAAAGATCAAGGATGATCATCCCGTGAAAGCTGCGTCTTCAGTCTCTGGTGAGCAGGTTCTCAGATGGAGTGGAAGAGCTGATTTTACTCCAGCTCATGTGATAAAGACTAATCCCTGTCTACCAGACGTAAGTGACCAATGTTGTGATGACTATTAGAGGGGCCCTGCCTCCAGCCAGGTGAAGGTAAGAGACAATTGGATTTGCTGGACTGTGCGGATCAGATGGCCTGGCACATCAGTCCCACAGAAGTATAAGGTTCTAGTAGATACCGGTGCACAGTGTACCCTGATGCCATCAAGCTGTCAAAGAATGGAACCCATTTGTATTTCTGGAGTGACAGGAGGATCCCAATAGTTGACTTTATTGGATGCTGAAATCAGCCTGACTGGGAGGAAGTGGCGAAAGCACCCCATTGTGGCTGGTCCAGAGGCTCCATGCATCCTTGGCATAGACTACCTCAGGAGAGGGTACTTCACAGACCCAAAAGGGTACTGATGGATTTTTGGTATTGCTGCTTTGGAGACAGAGGAAATTGAGCAGCTGTCCACCTTGCCTGGTCTCTCAGAGGATCCTTCTGTTGTGGGGTTGCTGAAGGTTGAAGAATAACAAGTGCCAATTGTGACCACAACAGTGCACCGGCAGTGATATCGCACCAACCGAGACTCCCTGATTCCCATCCATAAGCTTATCCGTAGACTGGAGAGCCAAGGAGTGATCAGTAGGACCCGCTCGCCCTTTAATAGCCCCATATGGCCAGGGCAAAAGTCTAACGGAGAGTAGAGACTAACAGTAGACTATCGTGGCCTGAATGAAGTCACACCACCATTGAGTGCTGCCATACTGGACATGCGAGAACTTCAGTATGAGCTGGAGTCAAAGGCAGACAAGTGGTATGCCACGACTGATATTTCCAGTGCATTGTCCTCAATTCCTTTGGCAGCACAGTGCAGGCCACATTTCGCTTTTACTTGGAGGGGAGTCCATAACACTTGTAACCGATTGCCCCAGGGGTGGAAACACAGCCCTACCATCTGCCATGGACTGATCCAGACTGCACTGGAACAGGGGCAAGCTCCAGAACACCTTCAATACATTGATGACATTATTGTGTGGGGTGATACAGTGGAAGAAGTTTTTTGAGAAAGGGAGGAATATAATCCCAATCCTGCTAAAAGCCAGTTTTGCCATAAAACGGAGTAAGGTCAAGGGACCTGCACAGGAGATTCAATTTTTGGGAATAAAATGGCAAGATGGACATCGCCAGATCCCCACAGATGTGATCAACAAGATAACAGCAATGTCTCCACCAACTAATAAGAAAGAAACACAACCTTTCTCAGGTGTTGTGGGGTTCTGGAGAATGCACATCCCAAATTACAGTTTGATTGTAAGCCCTCTCTATCATGTGACCCAGAAGAAGAATGATTTTAAATGGGACCCTGAGCAACAACAAGCCTTTGAGCAAATTAAATGAGAGATAGTTCATGCAGTAGCCCTTGGACCAGTCCGGACAGAGCCAGTTGTAGAAAATGTATTCTACACCTCAGCCGGAGGGAATGGTCCTTCCTGGATCCTCTGGCAGAAAGCTCCAGGGGTGACTGGAGGTCGACCCCTCGGTTTTTGGAGTCGGGGATACAGAGGATCCGAGGCCAGCTATACCCCAACTGAAAAAGAGATACTAGCAGCCTATGAAGGGGTTCGTGCTGCTTCAGAAGTGATTGGTACTGAAGCACAGTTTCTCCTGGCACCCCGGTTGCCCGAGCTGGGCTGGATGTTCAAAGGCAGGGTCTCCTCTACACATCATGCAACCGATGCTACATGGAGTAAATGGGCTGCACTAATTACACAATGAGCTCGAATAGGAAATCCCAGTCGTCCAGGCATTCTAGAAGTCATCATGGACTGGCCAGAGGGCAAAGATTTTGGAATGTCACCAGAGGAGGAGGAGGTGATGCATGCTGAAGAGGCCCCACCATATAATGAACTGTCAGAAAGTGAAAAGCAATATGCCTTCTTTACTGATGGGTCCTGCCGTATTGTGGGAAAGCGTCAGACATGGAAGGTGGCTCTATGGAGTCCCTGATGACAAGTAGCAGAAACTGCTGAAGGAGAGGGTGAATCAAGTGAGTTTGCAGAGGTGAAAGCCATCCAGCTGGCCTTGGACATTGCTGAATGAAAAAAGTGGCCAGTACTTTCTCTCTCTTCTGACTCTTCAGCATGCATCACCTCCTCCTCCTCTGGTGACATTCCAAAATCTTTGCCCTCTGGCCAGTCCATGATGACTTCTAGAATGCCTGGACGACTGGGATTTCCTATTCGAGCTCATTGTGTAATTAGTGCAGCCCATTTACTCCATGTAGCATCGGTTGCATGATGTGTAGAGGAGACCCTGCCTTTGAACATCCAGCCCAGCTCGGGCAACCGGGGTGCCAGGAGAAACTGTGCTTCAGTACCAATCACTTCTGAAGCAGCACGAACCCCTTCATAGGCTGCTAGTATCTCTTTTTCAGTTGGGGTATAGCTGGCCTCGGATCCTCTGTATCCCCGACTCCAAAAACCGAGGGGTCGACCTCCAGTCACCCCTGGAGCTTTCTGCCAGAGGATCCAGGAAGGACCATTCCCTCCGGCTGAGGTGTAGAATACATTTTCTACAACTGGCTCTGTCCGGACTGGTCCAAGGGCTACTGCATGAACTATCTCTCATTTAATTTGCTCAAAGGCTTGTTGTTGCTCAGGGTCCCATTTAAAATCATTCTTCTTCTGGGTCACATGATAGAGAGGGCTTACAATCAAACTGTAATTTGGGATGTGCATTCTCCAGAACCCCACAACACCTGAGAAAGGTTGTGTTTCTTTCTTATTAGTTGGTGGAGACATTGCTGTTATCTTGTTGATCACATCTGTGGGGATCTGGCGATGTCCATCTTGCCATTTTATTCCCAAAAATTGAATCTCCTGTGCAGGTCCCTTGACCTTACTCCGTTTTATGGCAAAACTGGCTTTTAGCAGGATTGGGATTATATTCCTCCCTTTCTCAAAAAACTTCTTCCACTGTATCACCCCACACAATAATGTCATCAATGTATTGAAGGTGTTCTGGAGCTTGCCCCTGTTCCAGTGCAGTCTGGATCAGTCCATGGCAGATGGTAGGGCTGTGTTTCCACCCCTGGGGCAATCGGTTACAAGTGTTATGGACTCCCCTCCAAGTAAAAGCGAAATGTGGCCTGCACTGTGCTGCCAAAGGAATTGAGGACAATGCACTGGAAATATCAGTCGTGGCATACCACTTGTCTGCCTTTGACTCCAGCTCATACTGAAGTTCTCGCATGTCCAGTATGGCAGCACTCAATGGTGGTGTGACTTCATTCAGGCCACGATAGTCTACTGTTAGTCTCTACTCTCCGTTAGACTTTTGCCCTGGCCATATGGGGCTATTAAAGGGCGAGCGGGTCCTACTGATCACTCCTTGGCTCTCCAGTCTACGGATAAGCTTATGGATGGGAATCAGGGAGTCTCGGTTGGTGCGATATCACTGCCGGTGCACTGTTGTGGTCACAATTGGCACTTGTTATTCTTCAACCTTCAGCAACCCCACAACAGAAGGATCCTCTGAGAGACCAGGCAAGGTGGACAGCTGCTCAATTTCCTCTGTCTCCAAAGCAGCAATACCAAAAATCCATCAGTACCCTTTTGGGTCTGTGAAGTACCCTCTCCTGAGGTAGTCTATGCCAAGGATGCATGGAGCCTCTGGACCAGCCACAATGGGGTGCTTTCGCCACTTCCTCCCAGTCAGGCTGATTTCAGCATCCAATAAAGTCAACTATTGGGATCCTCCTGTCACTCCAGAAATACAAATGGGTTCCATTCTTTGACAGCTTGATGGCATCAGGGTACACTGTGCACCGGTATCTACTAGAACCTTATACTTCTGTGGGACTGATGTGCCAGGCCATCTGATCCACACAGTCCAGCAAATCCAATTGTCTCTTACCTTCACCTGGCTGGAGGCAGGGCCCCTCTAATAGTCATCACAACATTGGTCACTTACGTCTGGTAGACAGGGATTAGTCTTTATCACATGAGCTGGAGTAAAATCAGCTCTTCCACTCCATCTGAGAACCTGCTCACCAGAGACTGAAGACGCAGCTTTCACGGGATGATCATCCTTGATCTTTGTTCTTCTTTCAATTCACGCACCTGTTCCTCCAGAGCTGAGGTAGGTTTTCCATCCCACTTCCTCATGTCTTCTCCATTATCCCATAGGTAAAATCATAGGGTGGCCCGTGGCATGTACCTCTTATACCTTCTCTCTCGAGCAGCAGGACGCCTCTTGTTAATCGGATAGATCTTCTCTCAATTGTTTGGACTCCTGGGACAGTTTTTCCACAGCTGAAATGATGGAAGGGGTTGTGGAATAATTAGGAAATGTGGGATAATGAGGAATTAAATTTATATTTGAAATGCAGCATTGTCCACACATAAGGGAAAAACGGACTTTCGAGGCCTCTCAGGGCGAGATGCAGCCACACCTGGTATGCCAGGAATATGCACTCCACAGCGGTTCCTGTGGCAACACAGACGGAGGGTAGAGCGAGGTGGAGATCTCGCGGTTACGCTTTGTCCTAGCCCCAGCAAAAGATGGGAACTAGGTGGTGCAAGAAACTGATAAGCTGCACACTTGCTACCCTGAGCCGGAGGCCTGTCATCTTTTGACAGAATGCCGTCCTCTGTGTGAACTTTGCTTCATTATAATGTCATTATAATGCATTTACATGCTAAAATACACACCCATCTCCAATGCGACCCCCCTCCAAAATGAGACCATCCCTCTCTGAGCATGCGCTCTGAATTTTTGGTGTCATATACCTTTAAAAGCAAAGCGAGAGAGATTTGCACCAATAGTAATAAAGGTATGTATGACTAGAGTCACTCAAGCTCCACCTTGAAGGTGAAAATAATATAAAATGACCCAAGAAAGAGGGGGATATTGGGGAAGATACCATTGTGGACGAGTCAAGGAAGATAACATCAACAGACTCCTGGGACCGGTCGACGGACTGGACCTCTCTTCCCCCCCCATAGGGACGCCTGTGGGTAAGACTTGCACTGTATCCAGTGCTTTCCCGGGAAACTTAGAATCTCTATAGAGTTACTTTTACTGTTACCTTTATATTTTAGAGCCAGGCTGTGTTAACTTTATCGAGCGCTTGTATCCATGTAACTATTATTCGCACGTGATTTGCAGACAGTATTTATCACCGGCAATCCATAAGAACCTGTACCTGTTGCATCAATAAACTGCACTGTTTCAGTAACCAATCATTATTTTCTCACTGAACGCGACCCCATCTCTCAGTGTGGCCGTGAGGGTTCATGAGCACGATTCGATCGGCAGTGTGGTGCACTATCAGTGAATCCGGATCAGTGAAGTTTGAAATAGCGAACACGGCTGGACTGATAGCTGCGGCTGATTGTATTGGGCAGTGTGGTGCACTATCAGTGAATCCGGATCTGTAGCGAATGCAGCCGGACTGGTAGTTGCATATTGGAGCCATTCCTGGCCCCTCTAATAAAGCAAGGGGTTTATTTTTCCCCCTTAAACGCAACAGGGGTGAGATTGTCTTTGAACTCTCGGAGTTGATGAATCATTTCATCCACTGTTGGTGGCACTGTCATTCCAGGTTACTGCTGCCAATGAATATGATGAATATGATGAGGGTGCATTCCATGTAAATTTCTGCCACACGGGTCATGTACATTCGACTTCATCTGGATCTGTGGGTGCATTCCTGGCATCCAGCCTGCAATAGATCATCTCTACAATAGCTGATTCCCTCAGAGACTGGATGCCTTTCTCTATCATAGTCCACTTGGCCGAACGATTCATAACATCGTCCTTGTACAGAAACATTTCTTTCACAGATGCCAAGAGCCGCCTCCAAAGGCTGAGGGACCGTTTCTCTTTTGCAATTGCTTTGTCAATTCCCCCTTCCCTAGCAAGTGATCCCTGCTGCTTGGCTTCCCTACCTTCTAGTTCGTGACCGTCAGCCCCATTGTCCCAGCATCGGAGCAACCAGGTGATGATGTGCTCCCCTGGTTGACGGGTAAAATCTTTTTGCATAATCCGTAGCTCTGTTGAGGTCCAGGGTCGAGAAGTCACCTCTTCTTCTTCTTCTTCCTCCTCTGATTCATGTGATAATGACTCCTGAGCAGATACTGTCCCGTGTAGTAAGTGCATTGCTGCTTCATCTTTCTTTTCTCTTTTTTGCTTTTCCCCTTGCATACAGTGGCAACCAGTACTGGCACAAATCGATCCTTTGGTTTAGCTGCAATCATTATCACTGTGGTCGGAGTGGCTACAGTATCTGTTGTCGGGGTTTGGGTAGCTGCTGTACTTGTCGCTGGGATTGGTGTAGTTGCTGTGCTTGGAATTGGATTAGCTGCGTTGCCTGTTGTAGTCAGAGTTTGAGTAGCTGCTGTACTTGTCACTGGGGCTGGTGTAGCTGCTGTGCTTGGAGCTGGAGTAGCTGCGCTGTCTGTTGCAGTCGGAGTTTGAGTAGCTGCTGCAGTTGTCACTGGGGTTGGTGTAGTTGCTGTTCTTGGAGCTGGAACAAGTCCAGAGGAGGTCCATGAGGATGATCAGAGGACTGGAGCACCTCCCATATGAAGATAGGCTGAGAAAATTTGGGCTGTTCAGCCTGGAGAAGAGAAGGCTGTGTGGAGACCTCATAGCAGTCTTCCAGTATCTGAAGGGGCCTATAAGGATGCTGGGGAGGGACTATTCATTAGGGACTGTAGTGATAGGACAAGGGGTAATGGGTTCAAACTTAAACAGGGGAAGTTTAGACTGGATATAAGGAAGAAGTTCTTTATTGGAAGGGTGGTGAGGCACTGGAATGGGTTGCCCAGGGAGGTTGTGAATGCTCCATCCCTGGTAGTGTTCAAGGCCAGGTTGTACAGAGCCTTGGATGGCATGGTTTAGTGAGAGGTGTCCCTGCCCATGGCAGGGGGGTTGGAACTGGATGATCTTAAGGTCCTTTCCAACCCTAACTATTCTATGATTCTATGATTCTATGACTGTGCAAACCTCACGAAGTCAGAAGGGCAAGGTCCTACTCCTGAGTTGAGGCAATCCCCAGCACAAACACTGGTTGGGAGTGACCTGGATGGAGCAGTCCTGAGAAGGACTTAGGGACATTGGGTGAGGAGAAGCCCCCCCAACATGGCTTCAGTGTGTGCTTGAGCCCAGAACACGCCCCCCCCCATGTGCTGGGCTGCAGCCCCAGGCAAAGTGCTTCTCTGCTCATGCACAGCTTCTCTCACAGCTTCTCTGGGCAACCTGTGTCAGTGTCTCACCACCCTCATAGGGAAGAACTGCCTAAGATTTCATCTCAATCTTCCCTCTTTCAGGTTAAAGCCCCTTTAGGCACTTTAAGCTGCTCTAAGTTTTCCCCAGAGCTTTCTCTTCTCCAGGCTAAACAAGCCTCATAAGCCTCGGGTATCTCCACATCCTTGCCTTGATATCACTGGAGCTCCACACAGTCTGCACAGTGTCCAGATTCTTGTGGTGACTGGCGAGCACCACACACATGGTCTCATGGCCTTTCCTGATCTGGGAAATGGCTTCCTTATCCACGAGCTCTGACTGGCTTTGGTTTTTCACAGACTGAAAGCACAGCCGCCAATAGAGCAGCAGTAACAGAGCAGGGTGACACAGGAGGGTAGGAGCTTTCTCTGGCCTAGGTGAGAGCTGATTTTGGTGTAGAGTCCCAGGAAATACTGACTTCCTTGCAGATTGTTTTAAAACCATTTTGAAATAGAGATGTTCAATTTGTTCTGATTTCAGTTACTTCTCTTTTGCCTTTTCTACTACATCAGTCACAAATATGTTTGAAGCTTTGGAGAAACTCAAAATCCAGAAAAGGTGAATTAAACTCAAGTTTTTAAAACCAACATATTCTGATGAAGAAATGTTTTCACACAAACCCTATTTTTCACATTAAACATTCAGCTGAAATCATCAATTTAATTTTTTTTTTTTTCAAAGCATAAATCTTACACCATTTATCATTTATTATCCTCTCAGTTTGATTCCTGCTCAAGCCCTGCTGGAACCACTATTTCCTTTGCTTGCATTTTGAGTTTGGGATCATCAAGATCCTCTGCTCCTCTCCCTTTTTGGGACAAGGAATACCCTCCCCAAGAGGCAAGAGGCCTCTGAGAGTCAAGAGGCAAAGACTGACATGAAATAATTATGTATGTGTAATGGCAGACAACAATTTTCTAAATGAATCACTGTCTAGCATATTGAATTGTTCAGTGTCTGAGCCCCATCCCTTGCTCTCTGCTTTGATAGCACATTCTTTGAGTGTGGATCAGTGCTGTTGTGTTCACATCAGCTTGCTATCAATCGCAATGGGGGCTGTGTCCAGCAATCCTGAGGTGCTGATTCCACAGGAACTGCATGTCAGAGGAGCTGGGAGGCAGGAGAGGCACCAAGTGGGCAGAGGGTGAGCAGCAGGTAACATGCTCTCATTCAGTACTGAGGACTGCAGGCTGCAGAAAGCGAGCAGTCTCTTACACATCAGAGAACCTCCTTTCTGATGCCACCCAACACAAACACCAGCTGGAAACTTGTCCAGAGATACTTACTGGTAGAAAGCCAGAGGCCTTCAGGCAAATGGGCTCATTCCTGTCTGCAGGAATTACCAACAGCTCTGCTCTGGTCAAAGGAGTTGAAGAGGCAATTGGTGGCCCCTGAACTGGATCAGGCTGCAGGAGAAACTGGGATAAAAGCTCTAGCAGCAGCAGTCTGGCCCTAGCCTGATGCCCTTTTTTCCTGACCTGCTTTCCTCTTGCAGCAGGGCCCTAATATAGAAGCAGTTTCCAATTTACTAGCATAGTTTAAGAGGCAATAAAGTATCCCTCAGATACGTGCCAAGATGTAATTAAGGTTTGCAAAGAACAGGGAGATGTCCCAGCAGAAGTGCCAAGTGCTGCCATTGATATCTAAAATCAGGACAAGAGGCTGCAGCCAGCCTGAAAGCTAAGAGAGAATTCTAAAGAAGCCAGGATAATATATCCTGCACTTGGTCCTCTTCAGAGTGCTCCAGTTTTGAGATGCAAGCAGAAACACCACTGCAAGTGCAAGAAGTGAACAAAAGCAATAGAGCCATCACCTGTTGGAGGCTTGGCCTTTGATTCTACTGCTCAGGCAAGACTCAGGGCAGGACAAAGCCTGGAGCTGAATTTTTACTGCTCTTCAGTAAAGGAATCAGCTTTCTTAGAAACTGTAAAGTCTCGAGCATTCATGCATCTTTCACAGTGGGAGCATGAACAGCTATTAACAGATCAAACAGTACATACAAGTTCTTGCTTTGGCAACAGTGTCTGGATATCTGCTGCTTGGCTGGGCTTCGCTGCTTCCTTTGCAGCTACAGGCTCTCCCAAGAGGGAAAGTGGGAAAGCAGAAACTGTTCCTTTCAAGAGGAGCTGAGAGCAAAGTTTCTGTACAGCTAGATTAGAAGTAGTCATTTCTGCAACCATGCAGCTTTCCCTGGTTTGAGGGTCATTAACACCACTCCCCCCAAGGGGCTGTTTTCATACTCACCATCCTCAGGGAGTGCTGGAAAGGGCTCACTGTTTTGAGGAGTGTGACCTACAGAGAGAGAGAGAACAGAACAAGCAAACAAAAGAAGCATCCAAGGCTACAGATTAGTGATAAGTTGACCTTGGAGCTGGGAGACCTCCAACACCACACATTTGGGTAATCAGCAATATGACAAGCAGAGTTACCTCCTTCAATCGGTGATGCTATTGTTGAGTTTAGCCAAAGGCTTTCAGCCTTCATGGATGTGAGGAACAAACTGACCTATGTAGTTCATTGCTGCTGTAGAGGTATGAAGCACAAGAAAAGGCATTGTCACAACAAATTACATCGGGGGGGGGGGGGGGGAGGAAATCACCTCCTGCTAAACTGATTTACATAAGTAAATCCAAATAATGACTATTAATTCCTTAGAAGGAGTACCTAATTTCTCACATTCACATAAAAATGATACAGGCCTTGCACTATGCTTCCTAAACAACCATCTCTGCTTTAACAAAACATTTCATCTTTCCTTCTTTAATGGGGTCTGCTGATTTTACACATAGCACAATTCTAAGCTAATAAAGATCCCATAAGACAGTAGTCCTCTTTAATCAGGACAGGAAGGCAGCATGCTTTGCTGTTGTGGCTGCCCCATCCCTGGCAGTGTTCAAGGCCAGGTTGGACAAAGCTCGGAGCAACCTGGTCTAGTGGAAGGTGTCCCTGCCCGTGGCAGGGGGTTAGAACCAGATGAGCTTTTAAGGTCCCTTCCAATCCAAACCAGTCTGGGATTCTATGCTTACAGTGGAGCTCTGGATTCTTACCCAGGCTTCAACCAGACATCACTGTACTCAGTAAAGGTGCCACCTCCCAGCAGTTCACCACCATCATCTGTGGTTCAGTGTCCAAAAAAACATTTCCTACACTCTCCCAGTCATAGAATCATAGAATAGTTAGGGTTGGAAAGGACCTTAAGATCGTCTAGTCCCAACCCCCCTGCCATGGGCAGGGACACCTCCCACTAAACCATGCCATCCAAGGCTCTGTCCAACCCCACCTTGAACGCCGCCAGGGATGAAGCATTCACAACTTCCCCGGGCAGCCCATTCCAGTGCCTCACCACCCTTACAGTAAAGAATTTCTTCTTCATATCCAATCTAAACTTCCCCTGTTTAAGTTTGAACCCGTTACCCCTTGTCCTATCACTACTCTCCCTCATGATGAGTCCCTCCCCAGCATCCCTATAGGCCCCCTTCAGATACTGGAAGGCTGCTATGAGGTCTCTATGCAGCCTTCTCTTCTCCAGGCTGAACAGCCCCAATTTTCTCAGCCTATCTTCATACGGGAGGTGCTCCAGTGTTGGAGAATGGTTAACAGCACAAGGTAACGGGTCACTGGTGGAGCTCTGCGAACAATCGCCTGTGTGAGTGTGATAACATCTGTTCTAGCTTGTTGCTATGGTACATCAAGAAACCATTACCAGAAGATGTAACCATGGTAATAATGAGCTAGAGAACCAATAATGGACAAGGACAGTCTCTCCTTGAGCCTTGGGGAAAGTACCTAGGAAGATGCTATCAGGTAGAGGAATGAAGAGAAGACTGATAAGCAGACCACCACTGGGAAGGACTTGGCAAGATTGTGTTGTATGGTAACCAATCATGTTATAACACGCTGCAACATGCATCCAATCAATGTATACGACGTGTATTGTGATCAGAGCAAAACATATATAAAGCGATGATTTTTGCTAATAAAGAAGAAGCTTGCTTTATCAACCATATTGGTTCGTCTGCTTGCTTCCCCCACGGTCGCACTCCAGTCCCCTGATCGTCCTCGTGGCCCTCCTTTGGACTTGCTCCAACAGTTCCATGTCCTTTTTATGTTGAGGACACCAGAGCTGCACACAGTACTCCCAGTGAGGTCTCAGGAGAGCAGAGTAGAGGGGCAGGATCACCTCCTGAGACCTGCTGGTCACACTCCTTTTGATGCAGCCCAGGATACGGTTGGCTTTCTGGGCTGCAAGCGCACACTGCCGGCTCATGTTCATTTTTTCATCGACCAACACCCCCACGTCCTTCTCTGCAGGGCTGCTCTGAATCTCTTCTCTGCTCAACCTGTAGCTGTGCCTGGGATTGCTCCCACCTTGCACTTGGCATGGTTAAACTTCATCAGGTTGGCATCAGCCCACCTCACAAGCGTGTCAAGGTCCCTCTGGATGGCATTCCTTCCCTCCAGCGTACCAACCGAACCACACAGCTTGGTGTCATCAGCAAACTTGCTGAGTCACAGACAAAGCCTCTATGATAGTAAAACCAAAGCTCACTTCTACTGATCCAGTTTAGCACCTACAACTCTAATCCAAATGCTACTCAAAAGCATAATAAACCATTGTACTGACAGATAGCGTTCTTGGGCTGGAAGTTCTCTTTGTCATCCTCTGGATTCTGGATCTCAGCTTTTGATTCCTTCTCATCCCAGTCATCTTCACTGCTGGGACTGCACCTGAATTGTGCTTCACTCTGCTGTGGAAAAAGAGATGCTGTCAGAGCAAGTCATATGGATTCTGTCAGAGAGAAAGCACTAAGCTCCTTATACGTTTCCTTCAAATCTTGAAATCCGCAACAACTAAGCTAGCAGATTCCCTACCTTTGTGGCTTGCTGCAGCTAGTTGAGGGCCTGTCATAGATGCGGCAAAGGGAGGACCTCGTGGGCATAGGCAGCACAAGAGGCTCATCATCCCCAATTAGCCCATGAGGAATAGAATCCAACTTCGTGACTCTACCGAGATCCACAACGAAGGAAGAGACTCTGTTTTCTGCAAAGCAAACACCTGCAGAGGCAAAAGACCAAGGTAACTCACCAGGGATCAGGGTGCACACCCCAAGCCTTTTTCAGGACAGGCATGATGCAATGACCCTGCACAACTGTGTTTGAGAATTTCCCAGTTAGGTGCTTTGGCTTTTTCAATTTGAAGCTGCCAGTGTTTTACAAAAGGCTATAATAAAACTTTTGCCAAGTATAAATACTAGTCAAACCAACCCCCACTTCTTTCCTCCAGAAGCCAAAAAGAGACAAAGTGGAGCATGAGGCTGCTGAAAGCAAAAGGACACAGTCTTTGTCTGGGCACATGGCAAGCCCTGGCTGCTTACAGCCTGATAGAACCTTTAAGGCCTGCAAGGAGGCAGGGAGATTTTCTCTCATGTTTCGCAGCTGCCTGCCCCCTCCTCAGGAGCAATGGCTTATCAGCTGGTTGTTGCTGACAGATAAGTCAGCTACTTTTCCCCAGTTCACCAAGACCACATCAAAGCAGCACTCTGGCTTCCAGCCGTACACACGCAGTGAATCCTGGAAGCCACTATACAAGCAGCAGCCATAGGGGTTGAGGAGCACACACCTGGGAGGAAGGCAGGTGGAAAATTAGGCACACACAACCTTCCAACCTTGCCCAGTCCCACAGCGACCCCAGGGCTGTATCCCTGTCTTCACTGAACACCTCCAGCTTCATTTCTGACAACAAGCCTACCAATCTGGTGTTCAGATGTGCAACCTGGTGGCCCTGGGCAACATCTCCAGCAGCTCAAACTTCTCCCCAGTAAAGTCTTTCAGGAAATCCTCCCTTCACCCATACTTTAGTCTCTGCCTTGGACACTGCAGTAGGAATTTAATATACCTGACAGGAGTAGCCTCCTCTTCAATACAGCTCACCACTTGAACCTTCTCCAAGTCCCAGAACTGAACAGTCCCGTACATGCAAAAAAAAATCATCACTCATCCCTCTAGAGATCTACTGTAGGATCCAGAATTGAAATGATGCACAAACTGATAGAATTTTTTTCAGTCACGGATGCTTAAAGGCTCTAGACATGGTTAGGTATTTATTGCTGACCCAGAGCTGAGGACAGCCTGCTAACTGAGAAGGACTGCTTGCTGTTCAGGATGTCAGCTGGATTAGTGATGGGCTTGAGGCTATTGCATTGTTTTCTGGTGCAGTAGAAGGGGCTACCAATTTCAGATGAGAAGGCAAGACCTCCATGTTCTGCACATCACAGATGGGATGTGCTGCTGGCTAGATGTCAGGCTCTTGCAATGGCACATTTGAGTTCTGTGACATTCCTATTTTCCACATTGCTAAAAGGAAGGGCATCAGGAAAGGGAACAGACATATACAATCCCCTTCTTTCTCCCTCCCCTTACATACCTGTCAGAGCTGCCAGAAGCCAAAAGGTATTCATTGGGATGGAATTCAATGTTTACTGGGCCAGTATGTTCTGTAAACTCAAACATTAGCTTCCTAGCCACCAGATCCCACAGCTGGAATAAAGAAAGAACAGAAAGACTCTTGAAAGGACTTAATGTTAGAGAATTCCAATACATTTCAGGTTTCCTTGTACTGGCAACCTTCTAATGCTTCTTCCCCTCCAAGAACAGACTCAATGATCAGGGAAGGAGTACAGTCCCAGTTATTTGAGGCTGCTTTTTAATTTTACTTTTTTTTTTTTTTCCCTGGCATTTTCTTCTAAATTTTTCATTTAATTTGTCTTCTAAAAGTTTCTGGTTTATATTTAGAGACTGGCATAAAATAAAGCATTTTCACCTGTCCCCACAGATTATCTCTCAAAAGCAAACAGACAGCCCAAAGCAATCATTGAAGGAAACCCTCAGCAATTCATTCTTCTTGTGCATTAGTCTCCACTGAAAAAATCCAGAGTGAAACAACTAATCAGGTTATTTCATGTGAAGCTGAAAACAAAAACCAGTCCTTTGCCCACATTCATCTATACCACACCTGAAACAGCTGAAGTCACTGCTTCACTTGATACTTTTCTGAATTCCTTCTCTTGCTCTGCTCAGCCGTAACAGCAATTTTCAAACTGATAATCATATGCAATGTATACGATATGAAGACAGGCTGAGAACGTTTGGGCTGTTCAGCCTGGAGAAGAGAAGCTGCGTGAAGACCTCAGAGCAGCCTTCCAGTGTCTGAAGGAGGCCTGCAAAGATGCTGGAGAGGGGCTCTTCATCAGGGACTGTAGCGATAGGACATGGGGTAATGGGTTCAAACTGAAATGGGGTAAGATTTAGGTTGGATATAAGGAAGAAATTCCTCCCTGTGAGAGTGACGAGGCCCTGGCACAGGTTGCCCAGAGAAGCTGTGGCTGCCCCATCCCTGGCAGTGGGATGCCAGGTTGGACGGGGCTTGGAGCAACCTGCTGTAGTAGAAGGTGTCCTTGCAAGTGGCAGGGGGTTGGAACTGGGTGAGCTTTAAGGTCCCTTCCAACCAAAACCATTCTATGATGACACACTCCTACTGAATTCACTGAGCAGAGCAGAAACTGGTATGGTGAAGCAATGTGCTGTGGACAACTCATTCTGTAACATCTGAGACTACCAAGGCCAATGTTCAGGTATCACAACTCTCACCATCACCAAAATTTGAATTTTCATGTGCATAGTGACAAGATGTCTGTTGGATAAGTGCACTGCAATGCACACAGCTCTCTTCTGGATGTTGTGGGACACTAAACATGATCCTCATAAGCAGACTGGTCCTTGCAAAGCCACAGGGCTCAACCAGCTGCTTAATCAACTAAAAGTGTTTATTAGCGAGTGCTGGTAATGCCTAGTAAAAGATGGTCCCAGCATACCTATGTGCCAGGAGCACATAAGGATGTGTCACAATAGATTACCTTTACAGTGTGATCATCATCATCAGAGGCTAACCACTTCCCATCAGGACTAAAGCAGAGACATCAAACTGCTTCTGTGTGACCCTGAAATGACACCAACCAATAGTATTTTTCCCCCCACCCCCCCCTTTTTTTTTTCCTCCCTTCATTTTGAGGGAATTCTGGCTTTTGTCTTTCAATCCTATACAATATAATAAAATAAAATCAAGTAACTGTTTCACAGAGTCCACAGCTTGCAGAACACTGAACACCCACCCACACTAAATGACTGTAGACATTTCTGGCATCACTTTAAAGTATGGTAAATACAGATCCAACTTAATAATAATCAATTTTAAATTACACAGATGTATGTGGTCACATAGAAGTGTCGTTCCACTAAATTGGCTTCTAAATTAAATGAATATACAGCAAGTCCTTTGGGTTGAAAAAGACCCCAAGAATAGAACCATCCTGATGCAGTGGGGCCTTGCATGGTAATATCAGTCACAATATAAAGTAACACTCATGATGCTCTCCATCCCACACTAAAGCAAACAAAACTAGAGTACATTAACTCCTATGATATCCATTTCATGTTCCCATACAGCTCAGAGGCCTGCAGAGGTTTGCCAGTCCACTTCACAAATTGTGCAGATCTTATTTTCATATTGGAAAACTAAGAAAGTTACATAATCACTTTAAGGTTTGTTCACAAGTCCTCAATAGAAATCTTTCCCCCCCTCTTCACCTGAAAAATAATGAAGCATTTTACCTTGTACCTGAAGACACAGCTTTTTTTTCTCCTCACATCCCAGAGCTACAGGGAAGAAAAGTAAACAAAAGATATTTAGAGCAGTACATGGGAAGCCCAAGAGTCCTGTCACAATAAGAGCTTTCCCTATAACCAAGCTGATATGACACTACAGAATGAAAACACTGAAGGGGCTCTTGAACCAGTTTGCTTTAGGGGTATTTCCTAACCTAATTCCCCAATCACTTCTATAAGGTATTTCTTACTACAGAAGCTCAGTTCCTACAGCATAATGAAGCAGATGCAATCCACAGCAATCAGGACATCTGTGCTTGGTGCCACATTCCACAGCACAGGAGTCACACTCCTGAGCTATCTTTGCAAACACATGCACAGATTTCACAAGCAGTCTCAAATCCCCCTGCCCACACACATGGAAATGATGATGTGCAGCATCTACCAACAGCTTGGCGCAAAACACATTCTGGCACTCCTGAAAACAAAGATACTGCAAGTAAAGAGGGGAACTTCTAGGGGAAGATGGGTTTTACCTTAATGTTTATGTCCAAAGAGCCAAATGCCACAATGCTTCCATAAGGATGGAAATCAAGGCTGCAGAGGTTCACTGTGTAACTAAGTAAGGATTGAAGAACTGGGAAAAGAAGCAGCAGAGCAGGAAGAAGGAATAGGGAGCAAATATTTAGTAGATCATTTCCCCCTAGACACCATGCAGAAGTTTAGCCATACTATCCTCACCATTAAGTACATGCTAATGCAACATACGTTAGACATGCTACATGTTGTTTATTAATCTGCATACATTATTTTATGGAAATGTTTCTGACCTTGCCCTTGCAATACAAAGAAACAGCAATAGAGGGCCCATGCTCAGTTATACTAATGAAAGTCCTGTCCTTAAGTGGGGAAACTACGAATAAAACTCCATGCTGAAAATAAAACTGAAAAGCCACACTCTGAGGCAGCTGCCAGGCAGCTTATCTTTCTGCTTGTTACAAAGAGAGCAAAATGGGGTAGGAGAAGTGACAACAGTTTTAGCCAGGAAGTGAAAGGGACATTTGATCACCTGCATCATTCACCTGCAGCTATTGGACAAACAGGCTCATTCCCAGGACTCTGCACTCCCATCCAGGCACAAGCCCGACTTCTGTCTCTTCAGTTCCAATACTCTCCCTGGACTCTTTCGATTGCCCCTTGCAAGAAGTATCCCAAAGACTGGGAAAGAACATTTGGGAAGCATGAGACAGCAAAACAATCACAGGGTTTCAGCAAGTCATCAACCAAGTAACACCTCCTGTAATTCTGGAAACCAGAAAGGACCAGTAGAACTGGTACACCACATCTCTGAAAGCAGGGACTCACCTTTGAGGAAGAAAAATTGCATAGATAATAACAAGGGCAACATCTCTCCATCATCTTCACCCGGAACAGCCTGAAGATTCCCCTTGCAGAAATTAACTCCTGAGCCAGAGCTAGAGTGGTCATTTGCACAGACACTAGCTCATAGGGGTCCTAATAAATTCATCCAGATAGAATCACAGAATAGCTAGGGTTGGAAAGGACCTTAAGATCATTTAGTTCCAACTCCCCTACCATGGGCAGGGACACCTGACACTAGACCATGTCGCCCAAGACTCCATCCAACCTGGTCTTGAACACTGCAAGGGATGGAACATTTATCACTTTCTTTGGGCAACCTGTTCCAGTGCCTCACCACCTTCACAGAGCTTCTTCCTTATATCTATCCTGAACTTCCCCCATTAAATCCATTCCCCCTTGTCCTATTGATACAGTCCCTGATGAAGAGCCCCTCTCCAGCATCCTCGTAGACCCCCTTCAGATATTGGAAGGCTGCTATGAGGTCTCCACGCAGCTCCTCTTCTCCAGGCTGAATAGCCCCAACTTTCTCAGCCTGTCTTCATACGGGAAGTGCTCCAGCCCCCATGTCATCCTTGTGGCCCTCCTCTGAACTTGCTCCAACAGCTCCATGTCCTTCTTATTTTGAGTACACCAGAACTGCACACAGTACTCCAGGTGGGGTCTCACAAGAGCAAAGGGGCAGGATCACCTGTAGCCCAGGATACAGATGGCTTTCTGGGCTGTGAGTGCACACTGCCAGCTCATGCTCATTTTCTCATCAACCAACACCCCCAAGTCCTTCTCTGCCCAACCTGTAGCTGTGCCTGGCATTACCCCAAACCAGGTGTAGGACCTTGCACTTGGCTTGTTTGAACTTCATGAGGTTGGCAGTGGCCCACCTCTCAAACATATCAAGGTCCCTCCGGATGGCATTCCACCCCTCCAGCATATCAACCAAACCACACAGCTTGGTGTCGCTGGCAAACTTGCTGAGGATGCACTCAATCCCACTGCCCATGTCACCGACAAAGATGTTGAACAGGATCAGTCCCAACACTGACCCCAGAGGGACACTTGTTGCCAGTCTCCAAATGGACATTGAGCTGTTGACCACAACGTGGTTGACCACAACATGGCTGGATGGCATGCGGCCATCAAGCCAATTCTTTATCCACTGAGCAGTCCATCCATCAAATTGATGTCTCGCCAGTTTAGAGACAAGGATGTCATGTGGGACAGTGTCGAATGCTTTGCACAAGTCCAGGTAGCTGATGTCAAATGCTCTGCCCCTGTCCATCAGTTCCGTAGCCCCTTCATAGAAGGCCACCAAATTGGTCAGGCAGGATTTCCCCTTAGTGAAGCCATGATGGCTGTCACCAACCACCTCGTTGGTTTTCATGTACCTTAGCATGCCTTCCAGGAGAATCTGCTCCAAGATTTTGCCAGGCACAGAGGTGAGACTGACTGGTCTGTAGTTCCCTGGGGTTTCCATTTTCGCCTTCTTGAAAATGGGGGTTATATTTCCCTTTTTCCATTCGTTGGGAGCTTCACCTGACTGCCATGATTTTTCAATTACGATGGACAGTGGCTAAGCAATTTCATTTGCCAGCTCCTTCAGGACCCGCAGATGGATTTCATCAGGTCCCATGGACTTGTGTACGTTCAGGTTCTTAAGATGATCTCAAACCTGATCCTTTCCTACAGTGGGCCTAAGGTCTTCATTCTCACAATCCCTCCATCTGCCTTCCAAGACTTGGGTGGTGTGGTCAGAGCATTTTCCGGTGAAGACTGAGGCAAAGAATTCTTTGAGAACTTCAGCCTTCTCCAAATCCAGGGTAGCCAGTTCTCCTGATAGCTTCTGGAGAGGGCCCACATTGTCTGTCTTTTCTTTGCAACACACCTATAGAAGCCCTTCCTGTTATCTTTCACATCCCTTGCCAAGTTTAATTCTAACTGGGCCTTAGCTTTCCTGACCTGATCCCCAGCTTCCCAGACAACATCCCTGTATTCTTCCCAGGTCGCCTGTTCTCGCTTCCACCTTTTATAAGCTTCTTTTTTCCTTCTGAGTTTTCTCATCAGTTCCTTATCCTTCGAAGGAGGCGTCCTGGCCCCCCTGCCCCGTTTCCTTCTAATCAGGATGCAGCACTCCTGAGTTTGGAGCAGGTGATCCTTGAATATCAACCAGCAGTCTTGGGCCCCCTGCCCTTCAGGGCTTTGTCCTATGGAACCTTACTGAGAAGGTTCCTGAAGAGGCCAAAGTCTGCTCTCTTGAAGTCCAGGGCAGTGAGCTTGCTGCATGCCCTTCTGACTGTCCTGAGGATCTCAAACCTGACCATCTCATGATCACTACATCCAAGGCTGCCCTGGAGCATCACATTCCCCACCAGCCCCTCCCAGTTGGTGAGCACGAGGTCAAGCATGGCACCTCTCCTTGTCGGCTCCTCTATTACTTGCAAGAGGAAGTTCTCTTCCAGAATCAGATCAGTTACTCTACACTGGTAGAGCCAAACTATTTTATAACTGAACTGATTTTAACTATCTGAATTGCAGAAGTGGTTTTTATTATTTATGCCACCTGCTACCTGCCTTCTTAGCTCAAGCCAGTGTAAGTCTATCTTCATTACATACTCTATGAACAAATAGCAACCTATAAGAACTAGTCATTTTATGGATTCCTGCTAGAATGCACTCAAGAGATGCATGATACCTTTGCAGACTTGTTCTAGGATTTGAGAAAAATGCAATAAATAAAGCATGACTCAACAGTTGGCCTTTAAAGGAACAGAGCTTGATGAGCTCATAGCTTTTATGATTCATTAAAAATTAGGTCTTTGTCTATTTAAATGGCCATACAAGAGCAGAAGAGGAGAAAAATCAGTTGAGGAAATAAAATTAGTTTGATGCTAGTCCTTGATAATATGTCTTAACTGATTTTTTTTTTTTTTGGCAGCTTCTATGTCCCTGGTGGCTGTAAAAGGATTCTAAATGAATTTGTTATGGTGTTTTTCCTGGTGTTGAACTAACACTGATGAGTTCATAACCAGAGGATTCCTTGCTTGTTTTTCTCTCTATCTTCCCCCCTTCTTATCTTTCACCTCCCTCTTTTCTTCCTCCCCTTTCTCCCATTCCTTTTTGTTTAGAGACCACCTGTGTGAATGATGAACTAAATGGAGCCCCTGGGCAGCAGGTGTGGGTGGAGGCCCCATGTGAAGCTAATTGGGGTGACTGAGTCCTGTTAGTGCCCTCAGGATTCTGACATACCCCCAGCTCCAGTGGCTCTTACCCTTCACAGGAGATGACCTCCCCAATTCAGCCCCAGCCAGGAGATGCCGTTCCAGGGATCAGTGCCGGCTCAGGGGCCCCAGATGTGTAACCAACCTTTCTCTTCTGCAGGACCTAACCCATGGCTCCCTGGGGCCCTCCTCCTGCTGTGTGCTCTCAGTTTGCTCACTGTGGCTCTGACGGCTGTTGGCGTGAGACGTTGGGTGGCGTAGAAAGCAGATGTTCCCAAATAAATGTGGCAGCAGCAAAGAGGCACCACAGGGGTGTTTGGGGAAGGAGGTGATGGTTGGATGCAAACAGTGCTTCAAGGATGAGCCACATCAGAGTGTTTTGGTTCCCTATAGCATCCCTGGGACCTTCTTGTCCCCTCCTGGCCCGTGCTCTCAAGCATAGAATCATAGAATAGTTAGGGTTCGAAAGGACCTTAAGATCATCTAGTTCAAACCCCCCTGCCATGGGCAGGGACATCTCACACTAAACCATGCCATCCAAGGCTCTGTCCAATGTGGACTTGAGCACTGCCAGGGATGGAGCATTCACAACTTCCTTGGGCAACACATTCCAGTGCCTCACCACCCTTACTTCCTTATATCCAATCTAAACTTCCCCTGTTTAAGTTTGAACCCGTTACCCCTTGTCCTATCACCACAGTCCCTAATGAAGAGTCCCTCCCCAGCATCCCTATAGGCCCCCTTCAGATACTGGAAGACCGCTATGAAGTCTCCACGCAGCCTTCTCTTCACCAGGCTGAACAGCCCCAACTTTCATAGCCTATCTTCATACGAAATGGGGCTCCAGCCCCCTGATCATCCTTGTGGCCCTCCTCTGGACTTGTTCCAACAGTTCCATGTCGCTTTTATGTTGAGGACACCAAAACTGTACACAGTACTTCAAGTGAGGTCTCACAAGAGCAGAGTAGAGGGAAAGGATCACCTCCTTCGACCTGCTGGTCACGCTCCTTTTGATGCAGCCCAGGATATGGCTGGCTTTCTGGGCTGCGAGCACAGACTGGCAGCTCATGTTCATTTTCTCATCGACCAACACCCCCAAGTCCTTCTCCGCAGGGCTGCTCTGAGTCTCTTCTCTGCCCAACCTGTAGCTGTGCCTGGGATTGCTCCGACCCAGGTGTAGGACCTTGCACTTGGCATGGTTAAACTTCATCAGGTTGGCATCAGCCCACCTCACAAGCGTGTCAAGGTCCCTCTGGATGGCATTCCTTCCCTCCAGCGTACCAACCGAACCACACAGCTTGGTGTCGTCGGCAAACTTGCTGAGGGCGCACTCAATCCCACTGTCCGTGTCACCGACAAAGATGTTGAACAAGACTGGTCCCAACACCGATCCCTGGAGGACACCACTCGTTACTGGTCTCCAGCTGGACATTGAGCCATTGAGCACTACTCTTTGAGTGCGGCCATCCAGCCAGTTCTTTATCCACAGAGTGGTCCACCTATCAAATTGATGTCTCTCCAACTTAGAGAGAAGGATGTCATGTGAGACAGTGTCAAAGGCTTTACACAAGTCCAGGTAGATGACATCAACTGCTCTGCCCCTGTCCATCAGTTCCGTAGCCCCTTCATAGAAGGCCACGAGATTGGTCAGGCAGGATTTCCCCTTAGTGAAGCCATGCTGGCTGTCCCCAAGCACCTTGTTGTTTTTCATGTGCCTTAGCATGCCTTCCAGGAGAATCCGCTGTTGTTGGTATCGCAGATCTCGTCTGGTTTCATCAAAGTTCATTCTTTGTTGGGATGATTGTCAGAGGGAAGTCGGGGCCAGTCACTGCTGACCTGAAGACATCTAGATGGGCTATGAAAATGCTACGTAGCAGGCAACAGCATGCAGTTGAGTTCATTGGCTTTTTTCCCTAAAATCTAATCCCCTTGAGGTACCCATCGGACTCTCCCATCTTCCCGCATTACCCACCAAGAATGTCCAGGTCCCTGAGCAAAAGCAACCCCACAAGTGGGTTTGCCCTTACCTGAAGCAGGAATAGCCCAGACTGTCTTCCCCAGCAAATTCTTTATGTGCACAACAGGAACTTTATCCCCTTCTACAGTATGTAAAAGTTGCGACTGGGCTGGGCCAGCCCTGTTGGCAGATCCTCTGGTGTTGAACAACCAGGTGGCTTCTGGTAAATGTGTATCCCAATGTTTGAAAGTCCCACCACCCATTGCTCTCAGGGTACTTTTTAATAGCTCATTGTACCATTCGATTTTCCCAGAGGCTGGTGCATGGTAGGGGATGTGATATACCCACTCAGTGATGTGGTCTTTGGCACAAGTGTCTATAAGGTTGTTCCAGAAATGAGTCCCATTGTCTGGCTCAATTCTCTATCAGGTGCAGTGTCGCCACAAAATTTGTTTCTCAAGGCCCAGGATAGTGTTCCGAGCAGTCACGTGGGGCACAGCGTATGTTTCCAGCCATCTGGTGGTTGCTTCCACCATGGTAAGCACATGGCGCTTGCCTTGGTGGGTTGGTGGGAGTATGATATAGTCAATCTGCCAGGCCTCCCCATATTTGTACTTCAACCAACGTCCTCCATACCAAAGAGGCTTTAACCATTTACCTTGCTTAATTGCAGCACATGTTTCACAGTCGTGAATAACCTGGGCAATAGTGTCCATTGTTAAATTCACCCCTCGATCACGAGCCCATCTATATGTTGCATCTCTGCCATGATGGCCTGAAGCGTCATGGGCCCACAGGGCCAAAAATAATTCACCCTTATGTTGCCAATATAAGTCCATCTGAGCCACTTCAATCTTAGCAGCTTTATCCCCCTGTTGGTTGTTCTGGTGTTCCTCAGTGGCCCGACTCTTGGGTACGTGAGCATCTACATGGCATACCTTCACCACCAGGTTCTGCACATAGGCAGCAATATCTTGCCACAGTGCAGCATCCCAGATGGGTTTACCTCTGCGTTGCCAGTTGCTCTGCTTCCACTGCTGCAACCACCCCCACAGGGCATTTGCCACCATCCATGAGTCAGAAGAGAGAGAAAGTACTGGCCACTTTTTTCATTCAGCAATGTCCAAGGCCAGCTGGATGGCTTTCACCTCTGCAAACTCACTTGATTCACCCTCTCCTTCAGCAGTTTCTGCTACTTGTCATCAGGGACTCCATAGAGCCACCTTCCATGTCTGACGCTTTCCCACAATACGGCAGGACCCATCAGTAAAGAAGGCATATTGCTTTTCACTTTCTGACAGTTCATTATATGGTGGGGCCTCTTCAGCATGCATCACCTCCTCCTCCTCTGGTGACATTCCAAAATCTTTGCCCTCTGGCCAGTCCATGATGACTTCTAGAATGCCTGGACGACTGGGATTTCCTATTCGAGCTCATTGTGTAATTAGTGCAGCCCATTTACTCCATGTAGCATCGGTTGCATGATGTGTAGAGGAGACCCTGCCTTTGAACATCCAGCCCAGCTCGGGCAACCGGGGTGCCAGGAGAAACTGTGCTTCAGTACCAATCACTTCTGAAGCAGCACGAACCCCTTCATAGGCTGCTAGTATCTCTTTTTCAGTTGGGGTATAGCCGGCCTCGGATCCTCTGTATCCCCGACTCCAAAAACCGAGGGGTCGACCTCCAGTCACCCCTGGAGCTTTCTGCCAGAGGATCCAGGAAGGACCATTCCCTCCGGCTGAGGTGTAGAATACATTTTCTACAACTGGCTCTGTCCGGACTGGTCCAAGGGCTACTGCATGAACTATCTCTCATTTAATTTGCTCAAAGGCTTGTTGTTGCTCAGGGTCCCATTTAAAATCATTCTTCTTCTGGGTCACATGATAGAGAGGGCTTACAATCAAACTGTAATTTGGGATGTGCATTCTCCAGAACCCCACAACACCTGAGAAAGGTTGTGTTTCTTTCTTATTAGTTGGTGGAGACATTGCTGTTATCTTGTTGATCACATCTGTGGGGATCTGGCGATGTCCATCTTGCCATTTTATTCCCAAAAATTGAATCTCCTGTGCAGGTCCCTTGACCTTACTCCGTTTTATGGCAAAACTGGCTTTTAGCAGGATTGGGATTATATTCCTCCCTTTACCAAAAACTTCTTCTACTCCTGGTAATACATGTGGGTGCTACTGATATAGATAGCAGTAGCCCGGAGACCATAAAGAAGGACTACAGAGCTCTGGGAGAGGTGGTTAGGGGCTCCGGAGCTCAGATTGTCTTTTCGTCAATTCTCCAGGATACAGGGCAGGACCTTGAAAAGGCTAGGAGGATTAGGCAGGTTAATAAATGGTTAGAAGGGTGGTGCTGTAGTCAGGGGTTTGGGTACCTTGAACATAGGACTCAATATAGTAGGCCAGGTCTACTGGGGGCTGGTGGAGCTGGTCTGACAAAGAAGGGGAAGAGTGGATTTGGTAGGAGGCTTGCCAGGCTGGTCAAGGATGCTTTAAACTAGATGTGTTGGGGGAGGGGGGCATCATTCCATCCCAACACACCCAGTCGGTTGGCAGCACCTACAGTAAACGTTCGGAGCAATGTAGAAATATTCCAGCTGCTCCAGCCAATGACCCGACTTCAATTGGATCTCGGCTCAAATGCCTCTACACAAATGCCCGTAGTATGGGGAACAAACAAGAGGAATTAGAGATGTGTGCACATCTACGGGGGTATGATATCGTAGGCATCACAGAAACATGGTGGGATGGCACCTATGACTGGTGTGTTGGAATGGAAGGTTACCGGCTCTTTAGGAAAGACAGGCCCAGCAGACGGGGAGGGGGAGTTGCTATTTATGTTAGGGATAGGCTAGAGAGTATGGAACTCTGTCTGGGGACAGGTGAGCAGTCGACAGAGAGTTTGTGGGTCAGGGTTAAAGGGAGAACAGCGATGGGTGATATTATTGTGGGGATCTGTTACAGACTGCCTGACCAAGGGGACTTGCTGGACGAAGCGCTCCATAGGCAGATAGGAGCAGCCTCACGCTTGCAGGCCCTTGTTCTCATGGGAGACTTCAACCACCCTGATATCTGTTGGAGGGATGGTACGGCCCGGCACAAGCAATCTAGAAGGTTCCTCGATTGCGTGGAAGACAACTTCCTTCTGCAAGTAATAGAGGAGCCGACAAGGAGAGGTGCCATGCTTGACCTCGTCCTCACCAACAGGGAAGGGCTGGTTGGGAATGTGACGCTCCAGGGCAGCCTTGATTGCAGCGATCATGAGATGGTTGAGTTTGAGATCCTCAGGACAGTGAGAAGAGCGTGCAGCAAGCTCACTGCCCTGGACTTCAAGAGAGCAGACTTTGGCCTCTTCAGGAACCTGCTCAGTAAGGTTCCATGGGATACAGCCCTAGAGGGCAGGGGGGCCCAAGACTGTTGGTTGATATTCAAGGCTCACCTGCTGCAAGCTCAGGAGCGATGCATCCCAGCTAGAAGGAAGTTCAGCAGGAGGGCCAGGAGACCTCCTTGGATGGATAAGGAGCTGCTGAGCAAAATTCAAAGGAAAAAAGAGGCTTATAAAAGGTGGAAGCAAGGTCAGGCGGCCTGGGAAGAATACAGGGATGTTGTCCGGGAAGCTAGGGACCAGGTTAGGAAAGCTAAGGCCCACTTAGAATTAAAATTGGCTAGGGATGTTAAGGATAACAGGAAGGGATTTTATAGGTACATTGCCAATAAAAGACAGGTTAGGGACACCGTGGGTCCTCTCCAGAAGCTATCGGGAGAACTGGCTACCCTGGATTTGGAGAAGGCTGAGGTTCTTAATGACTTCTTTGCCTCAGTCTTTACCGGCAAATGCTCTGACCACACCACCCGAGTCTTGGAAGGCAGACGCAGGGACGGTGAGGGTGGGGACCCTGGGCCCACTGTGGGGGAGGATCTTGTTCGGGACCACCTTAGGAACCTGAATGTATACAAGTCCATGGGACCGGATGAAATCCATCCACGGGTCCTGAAGGAGCTGGCAAATGAAGTTGCTAAGCCACTGTCCATCATATTTGAAAAATCATGGCAGTCAGGTGAAGTTCCCGATGACTGGAAAAAGGGAAATATAACCCCCATTTTTAAGAAGGGGAAAATGGATGACCCGGGGAATTACAGACCAGTCAGTCTCACCTCTGTGCCTGGCAAAATCTTGGAGCGGATTCTCCTGGAAGGCATGCTAAGGCACATGAAAACCAACAAGGTGCTTGGGGACAGCCAGCATGGCTTCACTAAGGGGAAATCCTGCCTGACCAATCTCGTGGCCTTCTATGAAGGGGCTACGGAACTGATGGACAGGGGCAGAGCAGTTGATGTCATCTACCTGGACTTGTGTAAAGCCTTTGACACTGTCTCACATGACATCCTTCTCTCTAAGTTGGAGAGACATCAATTTGATAGGTGGACCACTCTGTGGATAAAGAACTGGCTGGATGGCCGCACGCAAAGAGTAGTGCTCAGTGGCTCAGTGTCCAGCTGGTGACCAGTAACGAGTGGTGTCCTCCAGGGATCGGTGTTGGGACCAGTCTTGTTCAACATCTTTGTGGGTGACACGGACAGTGGGATTGAGTGCGCCCTCAGCAAGTTTGCCGACGACACCAAGCTGTGTGGTTCGGTTGGTACGCTGGAGGGAAGGAATGCCATCCAGAGGGACCTTGACACGCTTGTGAGGTGGGCTGATGCCAACCTAATGAAGTTTAACCATGCTAAGTGCAAAGTCCTACACCTGGGTCGGAGCAATGCCAGGCAAAGCTACAGATTGGGCGGGGAGGAGATTCAGAGCAGCCCTGCGGAGAAGGACTTGGGGGTGTGGGTTGATGAAAAAATGAACATGAGCCGGCAGTGTGCGCTCGCAGTCCAGAAGGCCAACCGTACCCTGGGCTGCATCAAAAGGAGCATGACCAGCAGGTCGAGGGAGGTGCTCCTGCCCCTTTACTCTGCTCTCGAGAGACCTCACTTGGAGTATTGTGTGCAGTTCTGGTGTCCTCAACATAAAAAGGACATGGAACTGTTAGAACAAGTGCAGAGGAGGGCCACGAGGACGATCAGGGGACTGGAGCACCTCTCGTATGAAGACAGGCTGAGAAAATTGGGGCTGTTCAGCCTGGATAAGAGAAGGCTGTGTGGAGACCTCATAGCAGCCTTCCAATACCTGAAGGGGGCCTATAGGGATGCTGGGGAGGGACTCTTCATTAGGGACTGTGGTGAGAGGACAAGGGGTAATGGGTTTTAACTTAAACAGGGGAGGTTTAGATTGGATCTGAGGAAGAAATTCTTTACTGTGAGGCTGGTGGGGCCCTGGAATGGGTTGCCCAGGGAGGTTGTGGATGCTTCATCCCTGGCGGCATTCAAGGTGGGGTTGGACATAGCCTTGGATGGCATGGTTTAGTGGGAGGTGTCCCTGCCCATGGCAGGGGGGTTGGAACTCGATGATCTTGAGGTCCTTTCCAACCCTTACTATTCTATGATTCTATGATTCTATGTATCACCCCACACAATAATGTCATCAATGTATTGAAGATGTTCTGGAGCTTGCCCCTGTTCCAGTGCAGTCTGGATCAGTCCATGGCAGATGGTAGGGCTGCGTTTCCACCCCTGGAGCAGTAGTTTCCAAGTGTGCTGGATGCCCCTCCAAGTAAAAGAGAACCGTGGCCTGCACATTTCCATTCCAAAGGAACTGAGAAAAATGCTTTGGCAATATCAATTGTGGAGTACCACTTGGCTGCCTTTGACTCCAGTTCATAATGAAGTTCTAGAATGTCTGGTACTGCAGCACTCAATGGTGGTGTGACTTCATTCAGGCCATGATAGTCTACTATAAGTCTCCACTTTCTGTTAGACTTTCACACTGGCCATATGGGGCTATTAAAGGGTGAGCAGGCCCTACTGATCACTCCTTGGCTCTCCAGTCTATGGATCAGCTTATGGATGGGAATCAGGGAGTCTCGGCTGGTACATTATTGCCGCCGGTGCACCGTTGGGGTCACAATTGGCACTTGTTATTCTTCAACCTTCAGCAACCCCACAACAGAAGGATCCTCTGAGAGACCAGGCAAGGTGGACAGCTGCTCAATTTCCTCTGTCTCCAAAGCAGCAATACCAAAAATCCATCAGTACCCTTTTGGGTCTGTGAAGTACCCTCTCCTGAGGTAGTCTATGCCAAGGATGCATGGAGCCTCTGGACCAGCCACAATGGGGTGCTTTCGCCACTTCCTCCCAGTCAGGCTGATTTCAGCATCCAATAAAGTCAACTATTGGGATCCTCCTGTCACTCCAGAAATACAAATGGGTTCCATTCTTTGACAGCTTGATGGCATCAGGGTACACTGTGCACCGGTATCTACTAGAACCTTATACTTCTGTGGGACTGATGTGCCAGGCCATCTGATCCACACAGTCCAGCAAATCCAATTGTCTCTTACCTTCACCTGGCTGGAGGCAGGGCCCCTCTAATAGTCATCACAACATTGGTCACTTACGTCTGGTAGACAGGGATTAGTCTTTATCACATGAGCTGGAGTAAAATCAGCTCTTCCACTCCATCTGAGAACCTGCTCACCAGAGACTGAAGACGCAGCTTTCACGGGATGATCATCCTTGATCTTTGTTCTTCTTTCAATTCACGCACCTGTTCCTCCAGAGCTGAGGTAGGTTTTCCATCCCACTTCCTCATGTCTTCTCCATTATCCCATAGGTAAAATCATAGGGTGGCCCGTGGCATGTACCTCTTATACCTTCTCTCTCGAGCAGCAGGACGCCTCTTGTTAATCGGATAGATCTTCTCTCAATTGTTTGGACTCCTGGGACAGTTTTTCCACAGCTGAAATGATGGAAGGGGTTGTGGAATAATTAGGAAATGTGGGATAATGAGGAATTAAATTTATATTTGAAATGCAGCATTGTCCACACATAAGGGAAAAACGGACTTTCGAGGCCTCTCAGGGCGAGATGCAGCCACACCTGGTATGCCAGGAATATGCACTCCACAGCGGTTCCTGTGGCAACACAGACGGAGGGTAGAGCGAGGTGGAGATCTCGCGGTTACGCTTTGTCCTAGCCCCAGCAAAAGATGGGAACTAGGTGGTGCAAGAAACTGATAAGCTGCACACTTGCTACCCTGAGCCGGAGGCCTGTCATCTTTTGACAGAATGCCGTCCTCTGTGTGAACTTTGCTTCATTATAATGTCATTATAATGCATTTACATGCTAAAATACACACCCATCTCCAATGCGACCCCCCTCCAAAATGAGACCATCCCTCTCTGAGCATGCGCTCTGAATTTTTGGTGTCATATACCTTTAAAAGCAAAGCGAGAGAGATTTGCACCAATAGTAATAAAGGTATGTATGACTAGAGTCACTCAAGCTCCACCTTGAAGGTGAAAATAATATAAAATGACCCAAGAAAGAGGGGGATATTGGGGAAGATACCATTGTGGACGAGTCAAGGAAGATAACATCAACAGACTCCTGGGACCGGTCGACGGACTGGACCTCTCTTCCCCCCCCATAGGGACGCCTGTGGGTAAGACTTGCACTGTATCCAGTGCTTTCCCGGGAAACTTAGAATCTCTATAGAGTTACTTTTACTGTTACCTTTATATTTTAGAGCCAGGCTGTGTTAACTTTATCGAGCGCTTGTATCCATGTAACTATTATTCGCACGTGATTTGCAGACAGTATTTATCACCGGCAATCCATAAGAACCTGTACCTGTTGCATCAATAAACTGCACTGTTTCAGTAACCAATCATTATTTTCTCACTGAACGCGACCCCATCTCTCAGTGTGGCCGTGAGGGTTCATGAGCACGATTCGATCGGCAGTGTGGTGCACTATCAGTGAATCCGGATCAGTGAAGTTTGAAATAGCGAACACGGCTGGACTGATAGCTGCGGCTGATTGTATTGGGCAGTGTGGTGCACTATCAGTGAATCCGGATCTGTAGCGAATGCAGCCGGACTGGTAGTTGCATATTGGAGCCATTCCTGGCCCCTCTAATAAAGCAAGGGGTTTATTTTTCCCCCTTAAACGCAACAGGGGTGAGATTGTCTTTGAACTCTCGGAGTTGATGAATCATTTCATCCACTGTTGGTGGCACTGTCATTCCAGGTTACTGCTGCCAATGAATATGATGAATATGATGAGGGTGCATTCCATGTAAATTTCTGCCACACGGGTCATGTACATTCGACTTCATCTGGATCTGTGGGTGCATTCCTGGCATCCAGCCTGCAATAGATCATCTCTACAATAGCTGATTCCCTCAGAGACTGGATGCCTTTCTCTATCATAGTCCACTTGGCCGAACGATTCATAACATCGTCCTTGTACAGAAACATTTCTTTCACAGATGCCAAGAGCCGCCTCCAAAGGCTGAGGGACCGTTTCTCTTTTGCAATTGCTTTGTCAATTCCCCCTTCCCTAGCAAGTGATCCCTGCTGCTTGGCTTCCCTACCTTCTAGTTCGTGACCGTCAGCCCCATTGTCCCAGCATCGGAGCAACCAGGTGATGATGTGCTCCCCTGGTTGACGGGTAAAATCTTTTTGCATAATCCGTAGCTCTGTTGAGGTCCAGGGTCGAGAAGTCACCTCTTCTTCTTCTTCTTCCTCCTCTGATTCATGTGATAATGACTCCTGAGCAGATACTGTCCCGTGTAGTAAGTGCATTGCTGCTTCATCTTTCTTTTCTCTTTTTTGCTTTTCCCCTTGCATACAGTGGCAACCAGTACTGGCACAAATCGATCCTTTGGTTTAGCTGCAATCATTATCACTGTGGTCGGAGTGGCTACAGTATCTGTTGTCGGGGTTTGGGTAGCTGCTGTACTTGTCGCTGGGATTGGTGTAGTTGCTGTGCTTGGAATTGGATTAGCTGCGTTGCCTGTTGTAGTCAGAGTTTGAGTAGCTGCTGTACTTGTCACTGGGGCTGGTGTAGCTGCTGTGCTTGGAGCTGGAGTAGCTGCGCTGTCTGTTGCAGTCGGAGTTTGAGTAGCTGCTGCAGTTGTCACTGGGGTTGGTGTAGTTGCTGTTCTTGGAGCTGGAACAAGTCCAGAGGAGGTCCATGAGGATGATCAGAGGACTGGAGCACCTCCCATATGAAGATAGGCTGAGAAAATTTGGGCTGTTCAGCCTGGAGAAGAGAAGGCTGTGTGGAGACCTCATAGCAGTCTTCCAGTATCTGAAGGGGCCTATAAGGATGCTGGGGAGGGACTATTCATTAGGGACTGTAGTGATAGGACAAGGGGTAATGGGTTCAAACTTAAACAGGGGAAGTTTAGACTGGATATAAGGAAGAAGTTCTTTATTGGAAGGGTGGTGAGGCACTGGAATGGGTTGCCCAGGGAGGTTGTGAATGCTCCATCCCTGGTAGTGTTCAAGGCCAGGTTGTACAGAGCCTTGGATGGCATGGTTTAGTGAGAGGTGTCCCTGCCCATGGCAGGGGGGTTGGAACTGGATGATCTTAAGGTCCTTTCCAACCCTAACTATTCTATGATTCTATGATTCTATGACTGTGCAAACCTCACGAAGTCAGAAGGGCAAGGTCCTACTCCTGAGTTGAGGCAATCCCCAGCACAAACACTGGTTGGGAGTGACCTGGATGGAGCAGTCCTGAGAAGGACTTAGGGACATTGGGTGAGGAGAAGCCCCCCCAACATGGCTTCAGTGTGTGCTTGAGCCCAGAACACGCCCCCCCCCATGTGCTGGGCTGCAGCCCCAGGCAAAGTGCTTCTCTGCTCATGCACAGCTTCTCTCACAGCTTCTCTGGGCAACCTGTGTCAGTGTCTCACCACCCTCATAGGGAAGAACTGCCTAAGATTTCATCTCAATCTTCCCTCTTTCAGGTTAAAGCCCCTTTAGGCACTTTAAGCTGCTCTAAGTTTTCCCCAGAGCTTTCTCTTCTCCAGGCTAAACAAGCCTCATAAGCCTCGGGTATCTCCACATCCTTGCCTTGATATCACTGGAGCTCCACACAGTCTGCACAGTGTCCAGATTCTTGTGGTGACTGGCGAGCACCACACACATGGTCTCATGGCCTTTCCTGATCTGGGAAATGGCTTCCTTATCCACGAGCTCTGACTGGCTTTGGTTTTTCACAGACTGAAAGCACAGCCGCCAATAGAGCAGCAGTAACAGAGCAGGGTGACACAGGAGGGTAGGAGCTTTCTCTGGCCTAGGTGAGAGCTGATTTTGGTGTAGAGTCCCAGGAAATACTGACTTCCTTGCAGATTGTTTTAAAACCATTTTGAAATAGAGATGTTCAATTTGTTCTGATTTCAGTTACTTCTCTTTTGCCTTTTCTACTACATCAGTCACAAATATGTTTGAAGCTTTGGAGAAACTCAAAATCCAGAAAAGGTGAATTAAACTCAAGTTTTTAAAACCAACATATTCTGATGAAGAAATGTTTTCACACAAACCCTATTTTTCACATTAAACATTCAGCTGAAATCATCAATTTAATTTTTTTTTTTTTCAAAGCATAAATCTTACACCATTTATCATTTATTATCCTCTCAGTTTGATTCCTGCTCAAGCCCTGCTGGAACCACTATTTCCTTTGCTTGCATTTTGAGTTTGGGATCATCAAGATCCTCTGCTCCTCTCCCTTTTTGGGACAAGGAATACCCTCCCCAAGAGGCAAGAGGCCTCTGAGAGTCAAGAGGCAAAGACTGACATGAAATAATTATGTATGTGTAATGGCAGACAACAATTTTCTAAATGAATCACTGTCTAGCATATTGAATTGTTCAGTGTCTGAGCCCCATCCCTTGCTCTCTGCTTTGATAGCACATTCTTTGAGTGTGGATCAGTGCTGTTGTGTTCACATCAGCTTGCTATCAATCGCAATGGGGGCTGTGTCCAGCAATCCTGAGGTGCTGATTCCACAGGAACTGCATGTCAGAGGAGCTGGGAGGCAGGAGAGGCACCAAGTGGGCAGAGGGTGAGCAGCAGGTAACATGCTCTCATTCAGTACTGAGGACTGCAGGCTGCAGAAAGCGAGCAGTCTCTTACACATCAGAGAACCTCCTTTCTGATGCCACCCAACACAAACACCAGCTGGAAACTTGTCCAGAGATACTTACTGGTAGAAAGCCAGAGGCCTTCAGGCAAATGGGCTCATTCCTGTCTGCAGGAATTACCAACAGCTCTGCTCTGGTCAAAGGAGTTGAAGAGGCAATTGGTGGCCCCTGAACTGGATCAGGCTGCAGGAGAAACTGGGATAAAAGCTCTAGCAGCAGCAGTCTGGCCCTAGCCTGATGCCCTTTTTTCCTGACCTGCTTTCCTCTTGCAGCAGGGCCCTAATATAGAAGCAGTTTCCAATTTACTAGCATAGTTTAAGAGGCAATAAAGTATCCCTCAGATACGTGCCAAGATGTAATTAAGGTTTGCAAAGAACAGGGAGATGTCCCAGCAGAAGTGCCAAGTGCTGCCATTGATATCTAAAATCAGGACAAGAGGCTGCAGCCAGCCTGAAAGCTAAGAGAGAATTCTAAAGAAGCCAGGATAATATATCCTGCACTTGGTCCTCTTCAGAGTGCTCCAGTTTTGAGATGCAAGCAGAAACACCACTGCAAGTGCAAGAAGTGAACAAAAGCAATAGAGCCATCACCTGTTGGAGGCTTGGCCTTTGATTCTACTGCTCAGGCAAGACTCAGGGCAGGACAAAGCCTGGAGCTGAATTTTTACTGCTCTTCAGTAAAGGAATCAGCTTTCTTAGAAACTGTAAAGTCTCGAGCATTCATGCATCTTTCACAGTGGGAGCATGAACAGCTATTAACAGATCAAACAGTACATACAAGTTCTTGCTTTGGCAACAGTGTCTGGATATCTGCTGCTTGGCTGGGCTTCGCTGCTTCCTTTGCAGCTACAGGCTCTCCCAAGAGGGAAAGTGGGAAAGCAGAAACTGTTCCTTTCAAGAGGAGCTGAGAGCAAAGTTTCTGTACAGCTAGATTAGAAGTAGTCATTTCTGCAACCATGCAGCTTTCCCTGGTTTGAGGGTCATTAACACCACTCCCCCCAAGGGGCTGTTTTCATACTCACCATCCTCAGGGAGTGCTGGAAAGGGCTCACTGTTTTGAGGAGTGTGACCTACAGAGAGAGAGAGAACAGAACAAGCAAACAAAAGAAGCATCCAAGGCTACAGATTAGTGATAAGTTGACCTTGGAGCTGGGAGACCTCCAACACCACACATTTGGGTAATCAGCAATATGACAAGCAGAGTTACCTCCTTCAATCGGTGATGCTATTGTTGAGTTTAGCCAAAGGCTTTCAGCCTTCATGGATGTGAGGAACAAACTGACCTATGTAGTTCATTGCTGCTGTAGAGGTATGAAGCACAAGAAAAGGCATTGTCACAACAAATTACATCGGGGGGGGGGGGGGGAGGAAATCACCTCCTGCTAAACTGATTTACATAAGTAAATCCAAATAATGACTATTAATTCCTTAGAAGGAGTACCTAATTTCTCACATTCACATAAAAATGATACAGGCCTTGCACTATGCTTCCTAAACAACCATCTCTGCTTTAACAAAACATTTCATCTTTCCTTCTTTAATGGGGTCTGCTGATTTTACACATAGCACAATTCTAAGCTAATAAAGATCCCATAAGACAGTAGTCCTCTTTAATCAGGACAGGAAGGCAGCATGCTTTGCTGTTGTGGCTGCCCCATCCCTGGCAGTGTTCAAGGCCAGGTTGGACAAAGCTCGGAGCAACCTGGTCTAGTGGAAGGTGTCCCTGCCCGTGGCAGGGGGTTAGAACCAGATGAGCTTTTAAGGTCCCTTCCAATCCAAACCAGTCTGGGATTCTATGCTTACAGTGGAGCTCTGGATTCTTACCCAGGCTTCAACCAGACATCACTGTACTCAGTAAAGGTGCCACCTCCCAGCAGTTCACCACCATCATCTGTGGTTCAGTGTCCAAAAAAACATTTCCTACACTCTCCCAGTCATAGAATCATAGAATAGTTAGGGTTGGAAAGGACCTTAAGATCGTCTAGTCCCAACCCCCCTGCCATGGGCAGGGACACCTCCCACTAAACCATGCCATCCAAGGCTCTGTCCAACCCCACCTTGAACGCCGCCAGGGATGAAGCATTCACAACTTCCCCGGGCAGCCCATTCCAGTGCCTCACCACCCTTACAGTAAAGAATTTCTTCTTCATATCCAATCTAAACTTCCCCTGTTTAAGTTTGAACCCGTTACCCCTTGTCCTATCACTACTCTCCCTCATGATGAGTCCCTCCCCAGCATCCCTATAGGCCCCCTTCAGATACTGGAAGGCTGCTATGAGGTCTCTATGCAGCCTTCTCTTCTCCAGGCTGAACAGCCCCAATTTTCTCAGCCTATCTTCATACGGGAGGTGCTCCAGTGTTGGAGAATGGTTAACAGCACAAGGTAACGGGTCACTGGTGGAGCTCTGCGAACAATCGCCTGTGTGAGTGTGATAACATCTGTTCTAGCTTGTTGCTATGGTACATCAAGAAACCATTACCAGAAGATGTAACCATGGTAATAATGAGCTAGAGAACCAATAATGGACAAGGACAGTCTCTCCTTGAGCCTTGGGGAAAGTACCTAGGAAGATGCTATCAGGTAGAGGAATGAAGAGAAGACTGATAAGCAGACCACCACTGGGAAGGACTTGGCAAGATTGTGTTGTATGGTAACCAATCATGTTATAACACGCTGCAACATGCATCCAATCAATGTATACGACGTGTATTGTGATCAGAGCAAAACATATATAAAGCGATGATTTTTGCTAATAAAGAAGAAGCTTGCTTTATCAACCATATTGGTTCGTCTGCTTGCTTCCCCCACGGTCGCACTCCAGTCCCCTGATCGTCCTCGTGGCCCTCCTTTGGACTTGCTCCAACAGTTCCATGTCCTTTTTATGTTGAGGACACCAGAGCTGCACACAGTACTCCCAGTGAGGTCTCAGGAGAGCAGAGTAGAGGGGCAGGATCACCTCCTGAGACCTGCTGGTCACACTCCTTTTGATGCAGCCCAGGATACGGTTGGCTTTCTGGGCTGCAAGCGCACACTGCCGGCTCATGTTCATTTTTTCATCGACCAACACCCCCACGTCCTTCTCTGCAGGGCTGCTCTGAATCTCTTCTCTGCTCAACCTGTAGCTGTGCCTGGGATTGCTCCCACCTTGCACTTGGCATGGTTAAACTTCATCAGGTTGGCATCAGCCCACCTCACAAGCGTGTCAAGGTCCCTCTGGATGGCATTCCTTCCCTCCAGCGTACCAACCGAACCACACAGCTTGGTGTCATCAGCAAACTTGCTGAGTCACAGACAAAGCCTCTATGATAGTAAAACCAAAGCTCACTTCTACTGATCCAGTTTAGCACCTACAACTCTAATCCAAATGCTACTCAAAAGCATAATAAACCATTGTACTGACAGATAGCGTTCTTGGGCTGGAAGTTCTCTTTGTCATCCTCTGGATTCTGGATCTCAGCTTTTGATTCCTTCTCATCCCAGTCATCTTCACTGCTGGGACTGCACCTGAATTGTGCTTCACTCTGCTGTGGAAAAAGAGATGCTGTCAGAGCAAGTCATATGGATTCTGTCAGAGAGAAAGCACTAAGCTCCTTATACGTTTCCTTCAAATCTTGAAATCCGCAACAACTAAGCTAGCAGATTCCCTACCTTTGTGGCTTGCTGCAGCTAGTTGAGGGCCTGTCATAGATGCGGCAAAGGGAGGACCTCGTGGGCATAGGCAGCACAAGAGGCTCATCATCCCCAATTAGCCCATGAGGAATAGAATCCAACTTCGTGACTCTACCGAGATCCACAACGAAGGAAGAGACTCTGTTTTCTGCAAAGCAAACACCTGCAGAGGCAAAAGACCAAGGTAACTCACCAGGGATCAGGGTGCACACCCCAAGCCTTTTTCAGGACAGGCATGATGCAATGACCCTGCACAACTGTGTTTGAGAATTTCCCAGTTAGGTGCTTTGGCTTTTTCAATTTGAAGCTGCCAGTGTTTTACAAAAGGCTATAATAAAACTTTTGCCAAGTATAAATACTAGTCAAACCAACCCCCACTTCTTTCCTCCAGAAGCCAAAAAGAGACAAAGTGGAGCATGAGGCTGCTGAAAGCAAAAGGACACAGTCTTTGTCTGGGCACATGGCAAGCCCTGGCTGCTTACAGCCTGATAGAACCTTTAAGGCCTGCAAGGAGGCAGGGAGATTTTCTCTCATGTTTCGCAGCTGCCTGCCCCCTCCTCAGGAGCAATGGCTTATCAGCTGGTTGTTGCTGACAGATAAGTCAGCTACTTTTCCCCAGTTCACCAAGACCACATCAAAGCAGCACTCTGGCTTCCAGCCGTACACACGCAGTGAATCCTGGAAGCCACTATACAAGCAGCAGCCATAGGGGTTGAGGAGCACACACCTGGGAGGAAGGCAGGTGGAAAATTAGGCACACACAACCTTCCAACCTTGCCCAGTCCCACAGCGACCCCAGGGCTGTATCCCTGTCTTCACTGAACACCTCCAGCTTCATTTCTGACAACAAGCCTACCAATCTGGTGTTCAGATGTGCAACCTGGTGGCCCTGGGCAACATCTCCAGCAGCTCAAACTTCTCCCCAGTAAAGTCTTTCAGGAAATCCTCCCTTCACCCATACTTTAGTCTCTGCCTTGGACACTGCAGTAGGAATTTAATATACCTGACAGGAGTAGCCTCCTCTTCAATACAGCTCACCACTTGAACCTTCTCCAAGTCCCAGAACTGAACAGTCCCGTACATGCAAAAAAAAATCATCACTCATCCCTCTAGAGATCTACTGTAGGATCCAGAATTGAAATGATGCACAAACTGATAGAATTTTTTTCAGTCACGGATGCTTAAAGGCTCTAGACATGGTTAGGTATTTATTGCTGACCCAGAGCTGAGGACAGCCTGCTAACTGAGAAGGACTGCTTGCTGTTCAGGATGTCAGCTGGATTAGTGATGGGCTTGAGGCTATTGCATTGTTTTCTGGTGCAGTAGAAGGGGCTACCAATTTCAGATGAGAAGGCAAGACCTCCATGTTCTGCACATCACAGATGGGATGTGCTGCTGGCTAGATGTCAGGCTCTTGCAATGGCACATTTGAGTTCTGTGACATTCCTATTTTCCACATTGCTAAAAGGAAGGGCATCAGGAAAGGGAACAGACATATACAATCCCCTTCTTTCTCCCTCCCCTTACATACCTGTCAGAGCTGCCAGAAGCCAAAAGGTATTCATTGGGATGGAATTCAATGTTTACTGGGCCAGTATGTTCTGTAAACTCAAACATTAGCTTCCTAGCCACCAGATCCCACAGCTGGAATAAAGAAAGAACAGAAAGACTCTTGAAAGGACTTAATGTTAGAGAATTCCAATACATTTCAGGTTTCCTTGTACTGGCAACCTTCTAATGCTTCTTCCCCTCCAAGAACAGACTCAATGATCAGGGAAGGAGTACAGTCCCAGTTATTTGAGGCTGCTTTTTAATTTTACTTTTTTTTTTTTTTCCCTGGCATTTTCTTCTAAATTTTTCATTTAATTTGTCTTCTAAAAGTTTCTGGTTTATATTTAGAGACTGGCATAAAATAAAGCATTTTCACCTGTCCCCACAGATTATCTCTCAAAAGCAAACAGACAGCCCAAAGCAATCATTGAAGGAAACCCTCAGCAATTCATTCTTCTTGTGCATTAGTCTCCACTGAAAAAATCCAGAGTGAAACAACTAATCAGGTTATTTCATGTGAAGCTGAAAACAAAAACCAGTCCTTTGCCCACATTCATCTATACCACACCTGAAACAGCTGAAGTCACTGCTTCACTTGATACTTTTCTGAATTCCTTCTCTTGCTCTGCTCAGCCGTAACAGCAATTTTCAAACTGATAATCATATGCAATGTATACGATATGAAGACAGGCTGAGAACGTTTGGGCTGTTCAGCCTGGAGAAGAGAAGCTGCGTGAAGACCTCAGAGCAGCCTTCCAGTGTCTGAAGGAGGCCTGCAAAGATGCTGGAGAGGGGCTCTTCATCAGGGACTGTAGCGATAGGACATGGGGTAATGGGTTCAAACTGAAATGGGGTAAGATTTAGGTTGGATATAAGGAAGAAATTCCTCCCTGTGAGAGTGACGAGGCCCTGGCACAGGTTGCCCAGAGAAGCTGTGGCTGCCCCATCCCTGGCAGTGGGATGCCAGGTTGGACGGGGCTTGGAGCAACCTGCTGTAGTAGAAGGTGTCCTTGCAAGTGGCAGGGGGTTGGAACTGGGTGAGCTTTAAGGTCCCTTCCAACCAAAACCATTCTATGATGACACACTCCTACTGAATTCACTGAGCAGAGCAGAAACTGGTATGGTGAAGCAATGTGCTGTGGACAACTCATTCTGTAACATCTGAGACTACCAAGGCCAATGTTCAGGTATCACAACTCTCACCATCACCAAAATTTGAATTTTCATGTGCATAGTGACAAGATGTCTGTTGGATAAGTGCACTGCAATGCACACAGCTCTCTTCTGGATGTTGTGGGACACTAAACATGATCCTCATAAGCAGACTGGTCCTTGCAAAGCCACAGGGCTCAACCAGCTGCTTAATCAACTAAAAGTGTTTATTAGCGAGTGCTGGTAATGCCTAGTAAAAGATGGTCCCAGCATACCTATGTGCCAGGAGCACATAAGGATGTGTCACAATAGATTACCTTTACAGTGTGATCATCATCATCAGAGGCTAACCACTTCCCATCAGGACTAAAGCAGAGACATCAAACTGCTTCTGTGTGACCCTGAAATGACACCAACCAATAGTATTTTTCCCCCCACCCCCCCCTTTTTTTTTTCCTCCCTTCATTTTGAGGGAATTCTGGCTTTTGTCTTTCAATCCTATACAATATAATAAAATAAAATCAAGTAACTGTTTCACAGAGTCCACAGCTTGCAGAACACTGAACACCCACCCACACTAAATGACTGTAGACATTTCTGGCATCACTTTAAAGTATGGTAAATACAGATCCAACTTAATAATAATCAATTTTAAATTACACAGATGTATGTGGTCACATAGAAGTGTCGTTCCACTAAATTGGCTTCTAAATTAAATGAATATACAGCAAGTCCTTTGGGTTGAAAAAGACCCCAAGAATAGAACCATCCTGATGCAGTGGGGCCTTGCATGGTAATATCAGTCACAATATAAAGTAACACTCATGATGCTCTCCATCCCACACTAAAGCAAACAAAACTAGAGTACATTAACTCCTATGATATCCATTTCATGTTCCCATACAGCTCAGAGGCCTGCAGAGGTTTGCCAGTCCACTTCACAAATTGTGCAGATCTTATTTTCATATTGGAAAACTAAGAAAGTTACATAATCACTTTAAGGTTTGTTCACAAGTCCTCAATAGAAATCTTTCCCCCCCTCTTCACCTGAAAAATAATGAAGCATTTTACCTTGTACCTGAAGACACAGCTTTTTTTTCTCCTCACATCCCAGAGCTACAGGGAAGAAAAGTAAACAAAAGATATTTAGAGCAGTACATGGGAAGCCCAAGAGTCCTGTCACAATAAGAGCTTTCCCTATAACCAAGCTGATATGACACTACAGAATGAAAACACTGAAGGGGCTCTTGAACCAGTTTGCTTTAGGGGTATTTCCTAACCTAATTCCCCAATCACTTCTATAAGGTATTTCTTACTACAGAAGCTCAGTTCCTACAGCATAATGAAGCAGATGCAATCCACAGCAATCAGGACATCTGTGCTTGGTGCCACATTCCACAGCACAGGAGTCACACTCCTGAGCTATCTTTGCAAACACATGCACAGATTTCACAAGCAGTCTCAAATCCCCCTGCCCACACACATGGAAATGATGATGTGCAGCATCTACCAACAGCTTGGCGCAAAACACATTCTGGCACTCCTGAAAACAAAGATACTGCAAGTAAAGAGGGGAACTTCTAGGGGAAGATGGGTTTTACCTTAATGTTTATGTCCAAAGAGCCAAATGCCACAATGCTTCCATAAGGATGGAAATCAAGGCTGCAGAGGTTCACTGTGTAACTAAGTAAGGATTGAAGAACTGGGAAAAGAAGCAGCAGAGCAGGAAGAAGGAATAGGGAGCAAATATTTAGTAGATCATTTCCCCCTAGACACCATGCAGAAGTTTAGCCATACTATCCTCACCATTAAGTACATGCTAATGCAACATACGTTAGACATGCTACATGTTGTTTATTAATCTGCATACATTATTTTATGGAAATGTTTCTGACCTTGCCCTTGCAATACAAAGAAACAGCAATAGAGGGCCCATGCTCAGTTATACTAATGAAAGTCCTGTCCTTAAGTGGGGAAACTACGAATAAAACTCCATGCTGAAAATAAAACTGAAAAGCCACACTCTGAGGCAGCTGCCAGGCAGCTTATCTTTCTGCTTGTTACAAAGAGAGCAAAATGGGGTAGGAGAAGTGACAACAGTTTTAGCCAGGAAGTGAAAGGGACATTTGATCACCTGCATCATTCACCTGCAGCTATTGGACAAACAGGCTCATTCCCAGGACTCTGCACTCCCATCCAGGCACAAGCCCGACTTCTGTCTCTTCAGTTCCAATACTCTCCCTGGACTCTTTCGATTGCCCCTTGCAAGAAGTATCCCAAAGACTGGGAAAGAACATTTGGGAAGCATGAGACAGCAAAACAATCACAGGGTTTCAGCAAGTCATCAACCAAGTAACACCTCCTGTAATTCTGGAAACCAGAAAGGACCAGTAGAACTGGTACACCACATCTCTGAAAGCAGGGACTCACCTTTGAGGAAGAAAAATTGCATAGATAATAACAAGGGCAACATCTCTCCATCATCTTCACCCGGAACAGCCTGAAGATTCCCCTTGCAGAAATTAACTCCTGAGCCAGAGCTAGAGTGGTCATTTGCACAGACACTAGCTCATAGGGGTCCTAATAAATTCATCCAGATAGAATCACAGAATAGCTAGGGTTGGAAAGGACCTTAAGATCATTTAGTTCCAACTCCCCTACCATGGGCAGGGACACCTGACACTAGACCATGTCGCCCAAGACTCCATCCAACCTGGTCTTGAACACTGCAAGGGATGGAACATTTATCACTTTCTTTGGGCAACCTGTTCCAGTGCCTCACCACCTTCACAGAGCTTCTTCCTTATATCTATCCTGAACTTCCCCCATTAAATCCATTCCCCCTTGTCCTATTGATACAGTCCCTGATGAAGAGCCCCTCTCCAGCATCCTCGTAGACCCCCTTCAGATATTGGAAGGCTGCTATGAGGTCTCCACGCAGCTCCTCTTCTCCAGGCTGAATAGCCCCAACTTTCTCAGCCTGTCTTCATACGGGAAGTGCTCCAGCCCCCATGTCATCCTTGTGGCCCTCCTCTGAACTTGCTCCAACAGCTCCATGTCCTTCTTATTTTGAGTACACCAGAACTGCACACAGTACTCCAGGTGGGGTCTCACAAGAGCAAAGGGGCAGGATCACCTGTAGCCCAGGATACAGATGGCTTTCTGGGCTGTGAGTGCACACTGCCAGCTCATGCTCATTTTCTCATCAACCAACACCCCCAAGTCCTTCTCTGCCCAACCTGTAGCTGTGCCTGGCATTACCCCAAACCAGGTGTAGGACCTTGCACTTGGCTTGTTTGAACTTCATGAGGTTGGCAGTGGCCCACCTCTCAAACATATCAAGGTCCCTCCGGATGGCATTCCACCCCTCCAGCATATCAACCAAACCACACAGCTTGGTGTCGCTGGCAAACTTGCTGAGGATGCACTCAATCCCACTGCCCATGTCACCGACAAAGATGTTGAACAGGATCAGTCCCAACACTGACCCCAGAGGGACACTTGTTGCCAGTCTCCAAATGGACATTGAGCTGTTGACCACAACGTGGTTGACCACAACATGGCTGGATGGCATGCGGCCATCAAGCCAATTCTTTATCCACTGAGCAGTCCATCCATCAAATTGATGTCTCGCCAGTTTAGAGACAAGGATGTCATGTGGGACAGTGTCGAATGCTTTGCACAAGTCCAGGTAGCTGATGTCAAATGCTCTGCCCCTGTCCATCAGTTCCGTAGCCCCTTCATAGAAGGCCACCAAATTGGTCAGGCAGGATTTCCCCTTAGTGAAGCCATGATGGCTGTCACCAACCACCTCGTTGGTTTTCATGTACCTTAGCATGCCTTCCAGGAGAATCTGCTCCAAGATTTTGCCAGGCACAGAGGTGAGACTGACTGGTCTGTAGTTCCCTGGGGTTTCCATTTTCGCCTTCTTGAAAATGGGGGTTATATTTCCCTTTTTCCATTCGTTGGGAGCTTCACCTGACTGCCATGATTTTTCAATTACGATGGACAGTGGCTAAGCAATTTCATTTGCCAGCTCCTTCAGGACCCGCAGATGGATTTCATCAGGTCCCATGGACTTGTGTACGTTCAGGTTCTTAAGATGATCTCAAACCTGATCCTTTCCTACAGTGGGCCTAAGGTCTTCATTCTCACAATCCCTCCATCTGCCTTCCAAGACTTGGGTGGTGTGGTCAGAGCATTTTCCGGTGAAGACTGAGGCAAAGAATTCTTTGAGAACTTCAGCCTTCTCCAAATCCAGGGTAGCCAGTTCTCCTGATAGCTTCTGGAGAGGGCCCACATTGTCTGTCTTTTCTTTGCAACACACCTATAGAAGCCCTTCCTGTTATCTTTCACATCCCTTGCCAAGTTTAATTCTAACTGGGCCTTAGCTTTCCTGACCTGATCCCCAGCTTCCCAGACAACATCCCTGTATTCTTCCCAGGTCGCCTGTTCTCGCTTCCACCTTTTATAAGCTTCTTTTTTCCTTCTGAGTTTTCTCATCAGTTCCTTATCCTTCGAAGGAGGCGTCCTGGCCCCCCTGCCCCGTTTCCTTCTAATCAGGATGCAGCACTCCTGAGTTTGGAGCAGGTGATCCTTGAATATCAACCAGCAGTCTTGGGCCCCCTGCCCTTCAGGGCTTTGTCCTATGGAACCTTACTGAGAAGGTTCCTGAAGAGGCCAAAGTCTGCTCTCTTGAAGTCCAGGGCAGTGAGCTTGCTGCATGCCCTTCTGACTGTCCTGAGGATCTCAAACCTGACCATCTCATGATCACTACATCCAAGGCTGCCCTGGAGCATCACATTCCCCACCAGCCCCTCCCAGTTGGTGAGCACGAGGTCAAGCATGGCACCTCTCCTTGTCGGCTCCTCTATTACTTGCAAGAGGAAGTTCTCTTCCAGAATCAGATCAGTTACTCTACACTGGTAGAGCCAAACTATTTTATAACTGAACTGATTTTAACTATCTGAATTGCAGAAGTGGTTTTTATTATTTATGCCACCTGCTACCTGCCTTCTTAGCTCAAGCCAGTGTAAGTCTATCTTCATTACATACTCTATGAACAAATAGCAACCTATAAGAACTAGTCATTTTATGGATTCCTGCTAGAATGCACTCAAGAGATGCATGATACCTTTGCAGACTTGTTCTAGGATTTGAGAAAAATGCAATAAATAAAGCATGACTCAACAGTTGGCCTTTAAAGGAACAGAGCTTGATGAGCTCATAGCTTTTATGATTCATTAAAAATTAGGTCTTTGTCTATTTAAATGGCCATACAAGAGCAGAAGAGGAGAAAAATCAGTTGAGGAAATAAAATTAGTTTGATGCTAGTCCTTGATAATATGTCTTAACTGATTTTTTTTTTTTTTGGCAGCTTCTATGTCCCTGGTGGCTGTAAAAGGATTCTAAATGAATTTGTTATGGTGTTTTTCCTGGTGTTGAACTAACACTGATGAGTTCATAACCAGAGGATTCCTTGCTTGTTTTTCTCTCTATCTTCCCCCCTTCTTATCTTTCACCTCCCTCTTTTCTTCCTCCCCTTTCTCCCATTCCTTTTTGTTTAGAGACCACCTGTGTGAATGATGAACTAAATGGAGCCCCTGGGCAGCAGGTGTGGGTGGAGGCCCCATGTGAAGCTAATTGGGGTGACTGAGTCCTGTTAGTGCCCTCAGGATTCTGACATACCCCCAGCTCCAGTGGCTCTTACCCTTCACAGGAGATGACCTCCCCAATTCAGCCCCAGCCAGGAGATGCCGTTCCAGGGATCAGTGCCGGCTCAGGGGCCCCAGATGTGTAACCAACCTTTCTCTTCTGCAGGACCTAACCCATGGCTCCCTGGGGCCCTCCTCCTGCTGTGTGCTCTCAGTTTGCTCACTGTGGCTCTGACGGCTGTTGGCGTGAGACGTTGGGTGGCGTAGAAAGCAGATGTTCCCAAATAAATGTGGCAGCAGCAAAGAGGCACCACAGGGGTGTTTGGGGAAGGAGGTGATGGTTGGATGCAAACAGTGCTTCAAGGATGAGCCACATCAGAGTGTTTTGGTTCCCTATAGCATCCCTGGGACCTTCTTGTCCCCTCCTGGCCCGTGCTCTCAAGCATAGAATCATAGAATAGTTAGGGTTCGAAAGGACCTTAAGATCATCTAGTTCAAACCCCCCTGCCATGGGCAGGGACATCTCACACTAAACCATGCCATCCAAGGCTCTGTCCAATGTGGACTTGAGCACTGCCAGGGATGGAGCATTCACAACTTCCTTGGGCAACACATTCCAGTGCCTCACCACCCTTACTTCCTTATATCCAATCTAAACTTCCCCTGTTTAAGTTTGAACCCGTTACCCCTTGTCCTATCACCACAGTCCCTAATGAAGAGTCCCTCCCCAGCATCCCTATAGGCCCCCTTCAGATACTGGAAGACCGCTATGAAGTCTCCACGCAGCCTTCTCTTCACCAGGCTGAACAGCCCCAACTTTCATAGCCTATCTTCATACGAAATGGGGCTCCAGCCCCCTGATCATCCTTGTGGCCCTCCTCTGGACTTGTTCCAACAGTTCCATGTCGCTTTTATGTTGAGGACACCAAAACTGTACACAGTACTTCAAGTGAGGTCTCACAAGAGCAGAGTAGAGGGAAAGGATCACCTCCTTCGACCTGCTGGTCACGCTCCTTTTGATGCAGCCCAGGATATGGCTGGCTTTCTGGGCTGCGAGCACAGACTGGCAGCTCATGTTCATTTTCTCATCGACCAACACCCCCAAGTCCTTCTCCGCAGGGCTGCTCTGAGTCTCTTCTCTGCCCAACCTGTAGCTGTGCCTGGGATTGCTCCGACCCAGGTGTAGGACCTTGCACTTGGCATGGTTAAACTTCATCAGGTTGGCATCAGCCCACCTCACAAGCGTGTCAAGGTCCCTCTGGATGGCATTCCTTCCCTCCAGCGTACCAACCGAACCACACAGCTTGGTGTCGTCGGCAAACTTGCTGAGGGCGCACTCAATCCCACTGTCCGTGTCACCGACAAAGATGTTGAACAAGACTGGTCCCAACACCGATCCCTGGAGGACACCACTCGTTACTGGTCTCCAGCTGGACATTGAGCCATTGAGCACTACCCTTTGAGTGCGGCCATCCAGCCAGTTCTTTATCCACAGAGTGGTCCACCTATCAAATTGATGTCTCTCCAACTTAGAGAGAAGGATGTCATGTGAGACAGTGTCAAAGGCTTTACACAAGTCCAGGTAGATGACATCAACTGCTCTGCCCCTGTCCATCAGTTCCGTAGCCCCTTCATAGAAGGCCACGAGATTGGTCAGGCAGGATTTCCCCTTAGTGAAGCCATGCTGGCTGTCCCCAAGCACCTTGTTGTTTTTCATGTGCCTTAGCATGCCTTCCAGGAGAATCCGCTGTTGTTGGTATCGCAGATCTCGTCTGGTTTCATCAAAGTTCATTCTTTGTTGGGATGATTGTCAGAGGGAAGTCGGGGCCAGTCACTGCTGACCTGAAGACATCTAGATGGGCTATGAAAATGCTACGTAGCAGGCAACAGCATGCAGTTGAGTTCATTGGCTTTTTTCCCTAAAATCTAATCCCCTTGAGGTACCCATCGGACTCTCCCATCTTCCCGCATTACCCACCAAGAATGTCCAGGTCCCTGAGCAAAAGCAACCCCACAAGTGGGTTTGCCCTTACCTGAAGCAGGAATAGCCCAGACTGTCTTCCCCAGCAAATTCTTTATGTGCACAACAGGAACTTTATCCCCTTCTACAGTATGTAAAAGTTGCGACTGGGCTGGGCCAGCCCTGTTGGCAGATCCTCTGGTGTTGAACAACCAGGTGGCTTCTGGTAAATGTGTATCCCAATGTTTGAAAGTCCCACCACCCATTGCTCTCAGGGTACTTTTTAATAGCTCATTGTACCATTCGATTTTCCCAGAGGCTGGTGCATGGTAGGGGATGTGATATACCCACTCAGTGATGTGGTCTTTGGCACAAGTGTCTATAAGGTTGTTCCAGAAATGAGTCCCATTGTCTGGCTCAATTCTCTATCAGGTGCAGTGTCGCCACAAAATTTGTTTCTCAAGGCCCAGGATAGTGTTCCGAGCAGTCACGTGGGGCACAGCGTATGTTTCCAGCCATCTGGTGGTTGCTTCCACCATGGTAAGCACATGGCGCTTGCCTTGGTGGGTTGGTGGGAGTATGATATAGTCAATCTGCCAGGCCTCCCCATATTTGTACTTCAACCAACGTCCTCCATACCAAAGAGGCTTTAACCATTTACCTTGCTTAATTGCAGCACATGTTTCACAGTCGTGAATAACCTGGGCAATAGTGTCCATTGTTAAATTCACCCCTCGATCACGAGCCCATCTATATGTTGCATCTCTGCCATGATGGCCTGAAGCGTCATGGGCCCACAGGGCCAAAAATAATTCACCCTTATGTTGCCAATATAAGTCCATCTGAGCCACTTCAATCTTAGCAGCTTTATCCCCCTGTTGGTTGTTCTGGTGTTCCTCAGTGGCCCGACTCTTGGGTACGTGAGCATCTACATGGCATACCTTCACCACCAGGTTCTGCACATAGGCAGCAATATCTTGCCACAGTGCAGCATCCCAGATGGGTTTACCTCTGCGTTGCCAGTTGCTCTGCTTCCACTGCTGCAACCACCCCCACAGGGCATTTGCCACCATCCATGAGTCAGAAGAGAGAGAAAGTACTGGCCACTTTTTTCATTCAGCAATGTCCAAGGCCAGCTGGATGGCTTTCACCTCTGCAAACTCACTTGATTCACCCTCTCCTTCAGCAGTTTCTGCTACTTGTCATCAGGGACTCCATAGAGCCACCTTCCATGTCTGACGCTTTCCCACAATACGGCAGGACCCATCAGTAAAGAAGGCATATTGCTTTTCACTTTCTGACAGTTCATTATATGGTGGGGCCTCTTCAGCATGCATCACCTCCTCCTCCTCTGGTGACATTCCAAAATCTTTGCCCTCTGGCCAGTCCATGATGACTTCTAGAATGCCTGGACGACTGGGATTTCCTATTCGAGCTCATTGTGTAATTAGTGCAGCCCATTTACTCCATGTAGCATCGGTTGCATGATGTGTAGAGGAGACCCTGCCTTTGAACATCCAGCCCAGCTCGGGCAACCGGGGTGCCAGGAGAAACTGTGCTTCAGTACCAATCACTTCTGAAGCAGCACGAACCCCTTCATAGGCTGCTAGTATCTCTTTTTCAGTTGGGGTATAGCCGGCCTCGGATCCTCTGTATCCCCGACTCCAAAAACCGAGGGGTCGACCTCCAGTCACCCCTGGAGCTTTCTGCCAGAGGATCCAGGAAGGACCATTCCCTCCGGCTGAGGTGTAGAATACATTTTCTACAACTGGCTCTGTCCGGACTGGTCCAAGGGCTACTGCATGAACTATCTCTCATTTAATTTGCTCAAAGGCTTGTTGTTGCTCAGGGTCCCATTTAAAATCATTCTTCTTCTGGGTCACATGATAGAGAGGGCTTACAATCAAACTGTAATTTGGGATGTGCATTCTCCAGAACCCCACAACACCTGAGAAAGGTTGTGTTTCTTTCTTATTAGTTGGTGGAGACATTGCTGTTATCTTGTTGATCACATCTGTGGGGATCTGGCGATGTCCATCTTGCCATTTTATTCCCAAAAATTGAATCTCCTGTGCAGGTCCCTTGACCTTACTCCGTTTTATGGCAAAACTGGCTTTTAGCAGGATTGGGATTATATTCCTCCCTTTACCAAAAACTTCTTCTACTCCTGGTAATACATGTGGGTGCTACTGATATAGATAGCAGTAGCCCGGAGACCATAAAGAAGGACTACAGAGCTCTGGGAGAGGTGGTTAGGGGCTCCGGAGCTCAGATTGTCTTTTCGTCAATTCTCCAGGATACAGGGCAGGACCTTGAAAAGGCTAGGAGGATTAGGCAGGTTAATAAATGGTTAGAAGGGTGGTGCTGTAGTCAGGGGTTTGGGTACCTTGAACATAGGACTCAATATAGTAGGCCAGGTCTACTGGGGGCTGGTGGAGCTGGTCTGACAAAGAAGGGGAAGAGTGGATTTGGTAGGAGGCTTGCCAGGCTGGTCAAGGATGCTTTAAACTAGATGTGTTGGGGGAGGGGGGCATCATTCCATCCCAACACACCCAGTCGGTTGGCAGCACCTACAGTAAACGTTCGGAGCAATGTAGAAATATTCCAGCTGCTCCAGCCAATGACCCGACTTCAATTGGATCTCGGCTCAAATGCCTCTACACAAATGCCCGTAGTATGGGGAACAAACAAGAGGAATTAGAGATGTGTGCACATCTACGGGGGTATGATATCGTAGGCATCACAGAAACATGGTGGGATGGCACCTATGACTGGTGTGTTGGAATGGAAGGTTACCGGCTCTTTAGGAAAGACAGGCCCAGCAGACGGGGAGGGGGAGTTGCTATTTATGTTAGGGATAGGCTAGAGAGTATGGAACTCTGTCTGGGGACAGGTGAGCAGTCGACAGAGAGTTTGTGGGTCAGGGTTAAAGGGAGAACAGCGATGGGTGATATTATTGTGGGGATCTGTTACAGACTGCCTGACCAAGGGGACTTGCTGGACGAAGCGCTCCATAGGCAGATAGGAGCAGCCTCACGCTTGCAGGCCCTTGTTCTCATGGGAGACTTCAACCACCCTGATATCTGTTGGAGGGATGGTACGGCCCGGCACAAGCAATCTAGAAGGTTCCTCGATTGCGTGGAAGACAACTTCCTTCTGCAAGTAATAGAGGAGCCGACAAGGAGAGGTGCCATGCTTGACCTCGTCCTCACCAACAGGGAAGGGCTGGTTGGGAATGTGACGCTCCAGGGCAGCCTTGATTGCAGCGATCATGAGATGGTTGAGTTTGAGATCCTCAGGACAGTGAGAAGAGCGTGCAGCAAGCTCACTGCCCTGGACTTCAAGAGAGCAGACTTTGGCCTCTTCAGGAACCTGCTCAGTAAGGTTCCATGGGATACAGCCCTAGAGGGCAGGGGGGCCCAAGACTGTTGGTTGATATTCAAGGCTCACCTGCTGCAAGCTCAGGAGCGATGCATCCCAGCTAGAAGGAAGTTCAGCAGGAGGGCCAGGAGACCTCCTTGGATGGATAAGGAGCTGCTGAGCAAAATTCAAAGGAAAAAAGAGGCTTATAAAAGGTGGAAGCAAGGTCAGGCGGCCTGGGAAGAATACAGGGATGTTGTCCGGGAAGCTAGGGACCAGGTTAGGAAAGCTAAGGCCCACTTAGAATTAAAATTGGCTAGGGATGTTAAGGATAACAGGAAGGGATTTTATAGGTACATTGCCAATAAAAGACAGGTTAGGGACACCGTGGGTCCTCTCCAGAAGCTATCGGGAGAACTGGCTACCCTGGATTTGGAGAAGGCTGAGGTTCTTAATGACTTCTTTGCCTCAGTCTTTACCGGCAAATTCTCTGACCACACCACCCGAGTCTTGGAAGGCAGACGCAGGGACGGTGAGGGTGGGGACCCTGGGCCCACTGTGGGGGAGGATCTTGTTCGGGACCACCTTAGGAACCTGAATGTATACAAGTCCATGGGACCGGATGAAATCCATCCACGGGTCCTGAAGGAGCTGGCAAATGAAGTTGCTAAGCCACTGTCCATCATATTTGAAAAATCATGGCAGTCAGGTGAAGTTCCCGATGACTGGAAAAAGGGAAATATAACCCCCATTTTTAAGAAGGGGAAAATGGATGACCCGGGGAATTACAGACCAGTCAGTCTCACCTCTGTGCCTGGCAAAATCTTGGAGCGGATTCTCCTGGAAGGCATGCTAAGGCACATGAAAACCAACAAGGTGCTTGGGGACAGCCAGCATGGCTTCACTAAGGGGAAATCCTGCCTGACCAATCTCGTGGCCTTCTATGAAGGGGCTACGGAACTGATGGACAGGGGCAGAGCAGTTGATGTCATCTACCTGGACTTGTGTAAAGCCTTTGACACTGTCTCACATGACATCCTTCTCTCTAAGTTGGAGAGACATCAATTTGATAGGTGGACCACTCTGTGGATAAAGAACTGGCTGGATGGCCGCACGCAAAGAGTAGTGCTCAGTGGCTCAGTGTCCAGCTGGTGACCAGTAACGAGTGGTGTCCTCCAGGGATCGGTGTTGGGACCAGTCTTGTTCAACATCTTTGTGGGTGACACGGACAGTGGGATTGAGTGCGCCCTCAGCAAGTTTGCCGACGACACCAAGCTGTGTGGTTCGGTTGGTACGCTGGAGGGAAGGAATGCCATCCAGAGGGACCTTGACACGCTTGTGAGGTGGGCTGATGCCAACCTAATGAAGTTTAACCATGCTAAGTGCAAAGTCCTACACCTGGGTCGGAGCAATGCCAGGCACAGCTACAGGTTGGGCGGGGAGGAGATTCAGAGCAGCCCTGCGGAGAAGGACTTGGGGGTGTGGGTTGATGAAAAAATGAACATGAGCCGGCAGTGTGAGCTCGCAGCCCAGAAGGCCAACCGTATCCTGGGCTGCATCAAAAGGAGTATGACCAGCAGGTCGAGGGAGGTGCTCCTGCCCCTTTACTCTGCTCTCGTGAGACCTCACTTGGAGTATTGTGTGCAGTTCAGGTGTCCTCAACATAAAAAGGACATGGAACTGTTAGAACAAGTGCAGAGGAGGGCCACGAGGACGATCAGGGGACTGGAGCACCTCTCGTATGAAGACAGGCTGAGAAAATTGGGGCTGTTCAGCCTGGAGAAGAGAAGGCTGTGTGGAGACCTCATAGCAGCCTTCCAATACCTGAAGGGGGCCTATAGGGATGCTGGGGAGGGACTCTTCATTAGGGACTGTGGTGAGAGGAGAAGAGGTAATGGGTTTTAACTTAAACAGGGGAGGTTTAGATTGGATCTGAGAAAGAAATTCTTTACTGTGAGGCCGGTGGGGCCCTGGAATGGGTTGCCCAGGGAGGTTGTGGATGCTTCATCCCTGGCGGCATTCAAGGTGGGGTTGGACATAGCCTTGGATGGCATGGTTTAGTGGGAGGTGTCCCTGCCCATGGCAGGGGGGTTGGAACTCGATGATCTTGAGGTCCTTTCCAACCCTTACTATTCTATGATTCTATGATTCTATGTATCACCCCACACAATAATGTCATCAATGTATTGAAGATGTTCTGGAGCTTGCCCCTGTTCCAGTGCAGTCTGGATCAGTCCATGGCAGATGGTAGGGCTGCGTTTCCACCCCTGGAGCAGTAGTTTCCAAGTGTGCTGGATGCCCCTCCAAGTAAAAGAGAACCGTGGCCTGCACATTTCCATTCCAAAGGAACTGAGAAAAATGCTTTGGCAATATCAATTGTGGAGTACCACTTGGCTGCCTTTGACTCCAGTTCATAATGAAGTTCTAGAATGTCCGGTACTGCAGCACTCAATGGTGGTGTGACTTCATTCAGGCCATGATAGTCTACTATAAGTCTCCACTTTCTGTTAGACTTTCACACTGGCCATATGGGGCTATTAAAGGGTGAGCAGGCCCTACTGATCACTCCTTGGCTCTCCAGTCTATGGATCAGCTTATGGATGGGAATCAGGGAGTCTCGGCTGGTACATTATTGCCGCCGGTGCACCGTTGGGGTCACAATTGGCACTTGTTATTCTTCAACCTTCAGCAACCCCACAACAGAAGGATCCTCTGAGAGACCAGGCAAGGTGGACAGCTGCTCAATTTCCTCTGTCTCCAAAGCAGCAATACCAAAAGCCCATCGGTACCCTTTTGGGTCTTTGAAGTACTCTCTCCTGAGGTAGTCTATGCCAAGGATGCATGGAGCCTCTGGACCAGTCACAATGGGGTGCTTTTGCCACTTTCTCCCAGTCAGGCTGCTTTCAGCCTCCAGTACAGTCAACTCTTGGGATCCTCCTGTCACTCCAGAAATACAAATGGGTTCCACCCCTTGACAGCTTGATGGCATCAGGGTACACTGTGCACCAGTATCTACTAGAGCCTTATACTTCCATGTGACTGATGTGCCAGGCCATTTGATCCACATAGTCCAGTAAATCCGACTGTCCCCTACCTCCGACTGGCTGGAGGCAGGGCCCTTCTAATAGACATTACAACATTGGACACTTACATCTGGTAGACAGGGATTAGTCTTCTTTGTCACGGGAGCCAGAGTAAAATCAGCTCTTCCACTCCATCTGGGAACCTGCTCACCAGAGACTGAAGCCGCAGCTTCCATGGGATGATCATCCTTGACCTTTGTTCTCCTCTTTAATTCACGCACCCGTTCCTCCAGAGCTGAGGTAGGTTTTCCATCCCACTTCCTCATGTCTTCTCCATGATCCCACAGGTAGAACCATAGGGTGGCCCTTGGCATGTACCTCCTATATCTCCTCTCTCGAGCAGTAGGACGCCTTTTGTTAATAGCTGAGACGTGTGTTGGTACACATGGTGAGCTGGATAGATCGGATAGATCATCTCAATTGTTTAAACTCCTGGGACAGTTTTTTCACAGCTGAGATGATGGAAGGGATGAGATTATCTTTGAACTCTCGGAGTTGATGAATCATTTCATCCACTGTTGCTGGTACTATGTCATTCCAGGTTACTGCTGCCAAAGAATGAGCATACGATGAGGTTGCATTCCATGTAAATTTCTGCCACATGGGGCATGTACATTCAACTTCATCTGGATCTGTGGGTGCATTCCTGGCATCCAGCCTGCAATAGATCATCTCTACAATAGCCGATTCCCTCAGAGACTGGATGCCTTTCTCTATCATAGTCCACTTGGCCGAACGATTCATAACATCGTCCTTGTACAGAAACATTTCTTTCACAGATGCCAAGAGCCACCTCCAAAGGCTGAGGGACCGTTTCTCTTTTGCAATTGCTTTGTCAATTCCCCCTTCCCTAGCAAGTGTTCCCTGCTGCTTGGCTTCCCTACCTTCTAGTTCGTGACCGTCGGCCCCATTGTCCCAGCATCGGAGCAACCAGGTGATGATGTGCTCCCCTGGTTGACGGGTAAAATCTTTTTGCATAATCCGTAGCTCTGTTGAGGTCCGGGGTCGAGAAGTCACCTCTTCTTCTTCTTCTTCCTCCTCTGATTCATGTGATAATGACTCCTGAGCAGATACTGTCCCGTGTAGTAAGTGCATTGTTTCTTCATCTTTCTTTTCTCTTTTTTGCTTTTCCCCTTGCATACAGTGGCAACCAGTACTGGCACAAATCGATCCTTTGGTTTAGCTGCAATCATTATCACTGTGGTCGGAGTGGCTACAGTATCTGTTGTCGGGGTTTGGGTAGCTGCTGTACTTGTCGCTGGGATTGGTGTAGTTGCTGTGCTTGGAATTGGATTAGCTGCGTTGCCTGTTGTAGTCAGAGTTTGAGTAGCTGCTGTACTTGTCACTGGGGCTGGTGTAGCTGCTGTGCTTGGAGCCGGAGTAGCTGCGCTGTTGTGGTCGTAATTTGAGTAGCTGCTGTACTTGTCGCTGGGATTGGTGCAGCTGCTGTATTTGGAGTTGGAGTAGCTGCGTTATCTGTTGTATTCAGAGTTTGAGTAGCTGCTGTACTTGTCACTAGGGTTGGTGTAGCTGCTGTATTTGGAGTTGGAGTAGCTGTGTTGTCTGCTGCTTTGTCATCAGATCCAGTGACATTTTTTTCCCTTTGAAGATAATGGACGATGTTGAACAGGGCTCTGTAAGCATAGGCCAAGCCCCAGCTCTTTGCCATGATTTGTCCCTCTCTGGTATGACTAGGATGGCAACACACCTCATTTAAGTGTTTTACTAATTTTTCTGGATTTTGCACTTGTTCAGTGGTGAAGTTCCAAAGCACTGGAGGGGCCCGCTGGCCTAGATCCTTGCCCATACTATCCCACACACCCTGCCACTCATGACTGTCCAGCCTCGGGGAAAATCTCTTGGTCATCCTATATCATCGTCTAATCCTAGGCAAGACCCAAACCTGACTCTGCTTAATTTTTGAGATCAGACAAAATGGTTGTGGGTAAAACACGCTCTGTATGGGTGTCAACGTGGTGATCCCCATCACAATCAGCAGGCAGGTCTCAAGGGTACCCAAAGGCCATTCAAAACCTTCAGAACTCTCAAATGATGCTGGAAATAGTCTGGTGGGGGAGCTGGGAATGTAAGGGAATGTCTCCTTCACAGGTTGACCAGCCTGAGGAGGGGAAAAATATGTGTAATTGCTAAACATTTCTATTATATGCCTCCCAAATTATAGAGGTGGTGACCACCCTGGGAATGCAAGCCAGATCAGTTTCATGATCAATGATTCTATTGTATTACAAGTCATTACCATAAAGTACAATGAAACAAGAACCTTAGCCCAAGCCCCCCAGCCGATGAACACTGAAACAGTAAATACCGGCTGTAAGTAAGGTATGATATGCTGAAACTCTGAGATCAAGAACAGCAACTTTGAGAGCCAATAAATCAGCATTGTGATGGGTGACTATTACTCCAAAACAATGAATGCTTATCACAAATACGATTAGACACACTCTGGGCAGATCTGTCGTTATCTCAACCCTTTGTGCCCCATATTGGGCGCCACAAAGAACTGTTGTGGTTTAAGCCCAACCGGCAACCCAAAACCATGCAGCTGCTTGCTCACTCCCCCCTCTTCCTCCCCCCACTCCTGAAGGGATAGGGAGGAGAATCGAAAGAATGTAACTCCCACGGGTTGAGATAAGAACAGTCCAGTAACTAAGGTATAACACAAACCACTACTGCTACCACCAATAATAATAAGGATAAGGGAAATAACAAGGGAAGAGAATACAACTGCTCACCACCCAGGCCATCCCGAGCAGTGATATAGCCCTTCCGGGTACCTGCCCCAGTTTATGTACTGGGCATGACGTGCTGTGGTATGGAATACCCCTTTGGCTAGTTTGGGTCAGGTGTCCTGTCTCTGCTTCCTCCTGGCTTCCCCTCCTCCCTAGCAGAGCATGAGACTCAGAAAGTCTTTGGTCAGAGTAAAGATTACTTAGCAACAACTAAAAACATTGGTGTTATCAGTGCTGTTCTCAGGCTGAAAGTCAAAAACACAGCACTGCACCAGCTACTAAGGCGGCGAAAAATTACTGCTACTGCTGAACCCAGGACAGGGTGCAGTGCTGTCAGAAATAATGGTGCTGTTACTTAGGCTGCAGCTGCTTTCAGATGGCTTGGAATACAATGTGTTGTCGTGATTCATCTTGGAGTTTCAAAACTGGGAGCTGGGAGGCTTGGGCGGACCTGGGCATTTGCTGTGGTGGGTGCCAAACACTGCAGTTCATTAGCTGCATAGGCATAATGAGCTATGGTGGCTTCTGGTCTTTCTTCTGTATTTCAGGTGTGATGTCCCTTGCTCTTCTGTATCACAGCAAAATAAGCTTCTGCCCTCCTCAGCTGCAATCAGTATAGTCTTCATTGAAGATGATCCTTAGAGGGACTGGAGCTGTAGGTGGAACCCCTGTAGGTGTCCATGTTGCTTAATGTACTGTAGGGGACATCACTGATTGTTTCCTAGCAGGGTCAGGGACTCCAATAAATACCAATACATGCCACACATGCTGACTTCCATTTGTGGGTCTTGGGAATGATTAACCAAAATACTTGATTACCTAAAATTTATTTGATTGGGAATGCTTTTGGGATTACTCTTGACTTTTTACCCTGTCTGCCAATATTTGTGAGTGGAGACATTCAGAGAGAAAAAACAAAGGTGTTAAAATTCAAAGTCTGTCAATTTGACTCTTTGCTGGGCTTTGTAGGTAATAGTGAGCCCTCAACCATGTCAAAGAATTGTTACATTTGTTGTGAACTTACGGGTTCAAAATCTTTGCTTGTGCTACTTACAAAACAAAATTATAAAATTATAAATTTGCAGAAATGTTATTTTGTTGGAAAAGAACCAGTATTCCCAAATAATCCTGCTCCTGTTGTCAGCAGCTAGGGAACAGGTTTGGGGAAGAGGAGCTCTGGAATACAACATGCATAATTTGTTGCCATTTCTGAAGCAGACCTTAAAGGTAAAGTCTCACTCAGACCTGGGGTCTCAGACATGATGGAATTACAGACAACTGATGTAATTGTAGGTGGGCCTTAAAAAAAGTTTACAACAAAAGTTTGCAACAAGTTTATTAAAATCTCCACCAATCTGATAATAACAAAAGATTTACTGCAGCCAAGTAGGAAAACCTTTCCATGTTTTTTTTTCTTCCAGGCTGCTTCTAACAGGCTTCAGCACCAATTCCCAGTGTCTGGTGTGTGAAGGAATAAGGAAATCGGGCGTGGCCAAGGTGCTCAGCTAGGGGAGGATCCATGTGCAGCTTCTTCTCTAAAGCAAGGTATTTCTGTGACACTGTTCGCTTTTCCCTAGAACAAAAAGGGGGATATCAGAGGAAAACTGCAGCGGGACATCAAGTAGGGTATTGTACAGAATAGGCTCAGTTCCTGGGGGGCTGACTTGTAGACCTCCCCTGGGCACTACTCAGGCAGTCATTCCAATACCTGTTGAGTCTCTGCTCTAGAATGTCGATATGGAACATGGATTCAGAGTAACTAGAGAGGTAGTCATACTTCTTTGTGCTAAGCTGTTTTTAGTTTTCCTGAAACCACGGGTGGTTCTTTTGCAGCTCCTCCACCACCTGTTGGGGGAGCAAGCAACCATGAGTCAGGGTAATGGAGAGGTGTCGTGGTTTAAGTCTTTATAAACTCACACAGTCGCTCTCTCACTCACTCACCACTCTTTCTTCCCTCCACTCCTGGAGGGATGGGAAGAAGAATCGAAAGAATGCAACTCCCACAGGTTGAGATAAGAACAGTTTAGTAACTAAGGTATAACACAAACCACTACTGCTACCACCAATAATAATAATGACAAGAGAAAATACAAGGGAAGAGTCTTTCTTCCCCCCCCACTCCAAGGGGGGGGGGGGAAGGGGAGAAGAATCAAAAGAATGTAACTCCCACAGGTTGAGATAAGAACAGTCCAGTAACTAAGGTATAACACAAACCACTGCTGCTACCACCAATAATAAGAGAAATACAAGGGAAGAGGATACAACTGCTCACCACCCGACGACCGAGCTGTGAACTCCAACTCTTCCGGGTTCCGGCCCCAGTTTTTTTTTACATCCTGGACATGATGTGCTGTGGCATGGAATAACCTCTTTGGTTAGTCTGGGTCAGGTATCCTGTTTCTGCTTCCTCTCGGCTTCCCCTCCTCCCTGGCAGAGCATGAGACTCAGAAAGTCCTTGGTCAGACCAAAACATTCTAAGCCGTAACTATAAACATCGGTGTTATCAGTGCTGTTCCCAGACCGAAAGTCGAAAACACAGCACTGCACCAGCTACTATGAAGGAGAAAAAAATGACTGCTGCTGCTGAACCCATGACAAGAGGAGAGCGAGGAGCAAAGGCACACAAAGTGCAACTCAAAGTTCAGGGAGCTGAGGGGAAGGAAACCACAAACTGGAGCTGGATTATTTTCATGGAGGGCAGTAAATCTGAGATGAGGTCTCACCGAACAAGAAAACAAGGGGAATCGAAACGTGAAACAAGAGGAGGCAGCAAAGCCTGAATGTGTTGCCTCCCTGTAGTCAAGAAGCACTGGGCACCTAAATTGGCTCTGAGATAGGGACTAACTTTCACCCTGGAGCTATTTTGTTCTTCGATCTCACATGCTAACAAGAACAACAAAAAAGTAAAAAAGATAAAGAACCCAGGCATGTTTATAGCTCTTTAATCAAAGGAGGCTTGTTTCTTGCCTGCTGTCACAATGAGATGTGTGTTACCCTCCTGCTAGTGCAGAAGAGACTCCAGAAGCATTCACATCCTGGAGCAAGATTGGGAATACCTTTTCAAGGCAAGCCTGGATGAGGTTGACTTTGTGAGATGATGCTTAAAATCAATCAGGCAGTCATCTCTGACACGCAGGGCCTGCTCCTTGGTCAGCTTATCTCTGCAGCCACTTCAAATAAGGAAAGGTGATAAGTAATCCAGATCCTGTTCCCTCTGTCCTAGGACCTCAACCTTCATGGTGCTCACCTGAAGGGGGAAGGACAGAAAGAGTCATGGTCCCGTTTACCTACTTCCCCAAACACCCCATAAGGCAAAACAAAAGCAAAGGCCAAAACTCCTCCCCCTGTGGCTACTCCTGGAAGGTAATAATGTTTTTTTCCTTATAGTTTAATCAAAACTACTGCTTTGTATTAGCTTTGCATATCAACCCCTTCCAAGTGCAGTTTTTATTCTGTAGTTTCTTTTCAATCATCCTTTTTAACGTTTCTCCTCATTTCCTTGATTGTAAAGACATCTCTTATAGAAAATGTGTAATCCACTGAGGTGCAAGAAGGGATCTATGAAATCCATTTGTATTTGGACAGGAAGACATTAGGACAGGGTATTTTGAGTGACACCAGTTTACAGGCTGGCGAGTAGCTGGTTCTTGCATCTTTGCCCCTGCTTCATGCCAGAAGTTCAGCATATAAAACCTAGTATCAACTTTTATAACCACTCTATTCAGTCTGAAAACCATTCACAAGAAGCATCCTGGAGATATTGAAAAATTGAAAGTAAATATGCTTTAATCTTTTTATATTTGTCCAGAACATTTCTATGTTCTTAATTCCTCAACAGAGACCCTGGAACAAAATTGGCTGTGCAAGTAAGAATGAAACCCAAGAAAAGCAACTGATTCCTATCACACGAAGAAGTGCGTGTTTGCCTAACAAAATGAGCCTGGTGTCACGGTTTAAGCCCAGCCGTAACTCACGCAGTTCACTAGCTCCCCCCCCTTCCTCCCCCTGCTCCTGGAGGGATGCGGAGGAGAATTGAAAGAATGTAACTCCCACGGGTTGAGATAAGAACAGTCCAGTAACTAAGGTATAACACAGAACACTGCTGCTACCACCAATGATAATAATGAGAAGGGAAACAACAAGGTAAGAGAATACAATCACTCACCACCCGCCAACCAATACCAAGCCCGACCGAGCAGTGAACTAACTCTTCTGGGTCCCCGCCCCCAGTTTTTACATCCTGGGCATGACGTGCTGTGGTATGGAATACCTCTGGCTATTGTGGGTCAGGTGTCCTATCTCTGCTTCCTCCTGGTTTCCCCTCCTCCCTGGCAGAGCATGAGACTCAGAGAGTCCTTGGTCAGACTAAACATGTGAGCAGTAACTAAAAACATCAGTGTTATCAGCGCTGTTCCCAGGCCAGAAGTCGAAAACACAGCACTGCACCAGCTACTAAGAAGGAGAAAAAAATAACTTCTATTGCTGAACCCAGGACACCTGGCTAGAAAGATGCAGCTCAGAATCCATTCTCATACTCCCTCCTGTAATACCTATTCTCAACTAATCCTTGTTCATTATTTTCTTTATTAACTAAACAAAGTAAACCAACAATCTTTCTTGGTGATGTGAGTTTTTCCAGAAAGTCAGAGCGTGATCATTTGTTTTCATGGGAAGTCAGCTGAAGCTGTGCTGACTTACACCTGCCAGGGAATCAGCCCACGATATTTTAATGGTACTGAAAGCTCCTCAGAGGTAATTCTCAGACAGAAAAAGCTCTCTCTGGATTGCTTTGTGTGCATGTAAGAAATATTGGGATTAATCAAGTCAACCTACCATCGCTTCACGCTGTCATCTTCTCTCTTCATTGCTCTCTCTATTATAAATTGAAACTGATAATTTAATATTGGCTTTTTCAGTCTCATGGATCCTCAAAATATTTAACACCTTCCTGTCAGGGTCCGACTGGATAAAACCCAGTGTTGGAAATATTTTGTTTGTGATCCCTAGAGTGAAATTAAGATGCAAGTGAGGTCAAGTACTGCAATCGCTCAGTTTGTCTATTATAAAAAGATGATTATTCTAAAAATGAAAATTATTATGAAAAGATAGCCGTCCTTATATAGTCACTGGGCATGCATACATATTCATGAGGCTACATACAAAAATATGGTGGTGGTCTCTGAGGGTAGTTTACTTCTTCCAACAATCTTCATCACTTCTGGCAGCCTTTGAAGCACCAGCATTAGTTGTTTACACCAGCTTAATGGGTTCATTAACACTACAGACATAGCAATCATCCTGTCCTTCTACTTATCAGTTAGTTTAACTGCACCCATCCTGGACATCTGCTAGTCCCAGATACTCCCCATCCCCAGGTCCTGTTTTTCTATCCTGCTTTTCTTACACTTTTTGTACTGAGGTCATAAGGACCTAAACTTCTAAAGTCTTAACTTCTCCCTTGGATGTAGATTGCTAGTGTTCACCCACAAGTCTGCCCATGAGACAGCGCTGGGAATTGGAACGGCAATTAACGGAAGGTCCGGATTTTCTCCTGATTTAGGCAACTGTACACACACCCAACAGTCACTACGATTAACAACTTCAGTAACTGTCCTGGGTTCAGCAGTAGCAGTCATTTTTCTCCTCCTTAGTAGCTGGTGCAGTGCTGTGGTTTTGACTTTCAGCCTGGGAATAGCGCTGATAACACCAATGTTTTTAGTTGTTGCTATGTAATGTTTACTCTGACCAAGGACTTTCTGAGTCTCATGCTCTGCCAGGGAGGAGGGGAAGCCAGGAGGAAGCAGAGACAGGACACCTGACCCAAACTAGCCAAAGAGGTATTCCATGCCACAGCATGTCATGCCCAGCATATAAACTGGGGGCAGTTACCCAGAAGGGACATGTCGCTGCTTGGGTCAGGCTGGGTGTTGGTTGGCAGGTGGTGAGCAGTTGTATTCTCTTCCCTTGTTATTTCCCTTATCATTATTATTATTGGTGGCAGCAGTAGTGGTTTTGTGTTATACCTTAGTTACTGGACTGTTCTTAACCCATGGGAGTTACGTTCTTTCGATTCTCCTCCCCATCCCTCCGGGAGTGGGGGGAGGAAGGTGGGGGGGAATGAATGAGTGGCTGCGTGGTTCTGGGTTGGTGGCTGGGCTTAAACCGTGACAGTAACATTCTGCATTAATTTCAGGTATAAGTATTGGTCCCAAGCTTGTATGCCAATTATCATATAAATCCAAACTATGACCGATGCAATTTCATATGTAAGGGTCATAGAATCATAGAATCATAGAATAGGTCCTGAAGGTTCGATCCACCATGTCTTCTCTGGTTCTGGTGCTTTCTTCATTCTTGAATAATGTATCCAAGCAGGTTGTTCCTTTATCTTCACTGCTGTAAAGGTAGTCAATAATATCTGGTATGGTCCACTCCAGTTCTCCTCTAGGGGATCTCCTGAAAAATTCTTAACATAAACCCAGTCTCCGGATCTGAAAGGGTGAAATGGATAATCTAAACCTTTTGCTCTTGTCCCTAATATTCTCTTATTTATTTCTTCTAATTGCTTTCCCAGATTGACCAGAAACTTTTGGAGATAGCCTTCTCCCACTTCCTGAAGACTTTCTCCTTTAAACTGGGACTGATATGGTCTTCCATATAAAATTTCAAATGGGCTAACCTCTTCTTTCGACTGAGGTTTAGTTCGAATTCTTAATAGAGCCAGTGGTAAGGCTTGGTACCAACATAAATTTGTTTCCTGACATATTTTACTAATCTGCTGTTTAATCAGATGGTTCATCTTTTCTACTTGTCCACTGGCCTAAGGCCTCTATGGAACATGTAGTTGCCAATCAATATCTAATTTTTGGCTAATTTCTTGCAACAATTTCATACTAAATTGCGAGCCTCGATCGGAAGAAATTGCCGCTGGTACTCCAAAACGAGGTATTATCTCATTTAATAATGTTTTAATTACTTGTCCTGCATTATTTATTCGACAAGGGAATGCTTCTGGCCACCCTGAAAAAGTATCTGTTAACACCAACAGATATCGATAACCTCCTTTTCTCGGTAATTCAGAAAAATCTATTTGCCACTACTGTCCCAGATAACTTCCTCTTCCAATTGTCCCCATTTGATTTCTATTTTCAGTTTTAGGATTATTCTTAAGACATAGCTGACATTGTCTTGCCACTAATTGAACTATGGTGTATAGATTCCTTCCTACAATTTGTTTGTTTAAATATTTATACAAAGAGTTGCTACCCCAATGAGTTTTATTATGTTCCTCCTGAATTAGCTTCCAGAGTTGATTATAGAGAATTACAATTCGCCCATCAGGTATCTGAACCCAACCCTCTTTGTTTTCCTGCCCTTTCAGATCTTCAATCAATTTTCTATCTTCTTTTGAATACCTAGGTTTAGATTTTTCAATTGTTAGTTTGCCACCAGGGATTAAGGACATGGTTTTAGATTGTTCAGCAGCCCGTTTGGCTTCAAAATTGGCCAAATTATTTCCAATTTCCTGATTAGAGTCACCTTGTTGATGCTCTCTACAATACATCATAGGTACTTCCTCAGGTAGCTGAACAGCTTCCAGTAGCCATAGAATTTCTGTAGCATGTTTAATCTGTTTCCCTTGTGTGTTCAAAAGTCTTCATTCTTTCCAGAGGGCACCATGTGCATGGACCACACCAAATGCATATTTCAAATCAGTCCAAATATTTATCCTTTTGCCTTTAGCCAATTCCAGGGCTCTTGTTAATGCTGTTATTTCTGCCTTTTGGGCAGAGGTGTTCATGGGTAAAGGTTTAGCTTCTATTACCTGTGAAGTGGTGGTAACTGCATATCCTGCCTTTCGTTCACCATTTTTCATGAAGCTACTACCATCAGTAAACCAAGATTCAGCATCTTCCAGAGGTTTTTCTTTCAAATCTGGTCGGCTCAAATATGCAGTCTCCATAGTGGCCAAGCAGTCGTGTTAGTAGTTCTGTCGATTGTTCCTGCAAAAAGGATGCTGGATACACAACATTAGTGACCACAATTTCTATGTTGTCATGTTCCACAAGGGTGGCTTGGTATTTTAAAAACATGAAGTAGATAACTAATGAGCTCCTTTCTGTTCCAGAACTGCTGATACAACATGGGAAACTAGCACAGTAATCTTTTTCCCCAAGGTGAATTTGCGAGCCTCTTTGGTATTCATGCCAACTGCCACCACTGCCCTCTTATAGGGTCCTAGTTTCTGAGCAGGGACCCCCAAAGCTATTTGCTGTTTTTTCATAGGAATATAGCCAAAAGGATTTAGTTATAACTGGAAGTCACAGAGCTGCAGCTCTCATTAGCTCTTGTTTTTAAATTTCTAAAAGCCCCCCTCTGCTGAATCAGTCCATTCCAAAGAGGGAGGATTTCCTCTTTTATTACAGTTCATATAGTGGTCTTACCAGAAAACCATAATCATAGATCCAAAGTCTGCATTATCCAGTCATTCCCAGGAACATCTGGAACTCCTTGACGGTTGATGGTCACGGAGTTTGACAAATGGCTTCTTTTCTAGCGGTTCCAATTTCTCCCTGTCCTCCTGTTATTTCATATCCTAGGTAGGAGACTCAGGTTTGAATTAGTTGGGCCTTTTGTTTGGATACCCGATAACCATTCAGTCCCAGAAAACTTAATAATTCCATTGTCCACTGGATACATTCTTCCTTTGTTTCTGTGGCAATTAATAGGTCATCCACATATTGTAAGAGTCCCCTTCTGAGTGGGTGGTTTCCATGATCCTAGTTCTCGTGCTAACTGATTTCCAAAAATCACTGGACTGTTTTCAAACCACTGAGGTAATACTGTCCAAGTTAATTTGGTTTTCCTTCCCATGTCAGGATTTTCCATTTGAAAGCAAATAAATTTTGGCTTTCTTTGGCCAATGGTAAGCAAAAGAAAGCGTCCTTTAAATCCAAGACAGCAAACCATTTCTGATTATTATTCAATTTAGTCCGTAAGGTATACAGATTACCTACTACTGGATGAATATCCTCTGCAATTTTGTTGACTGCTCTGAGATCTTGAACGAGTCTGCAAGTTTATTTCTTTACTGTCGAGATAGGAGGACATGGAACTGTTGGAACAAGTCCAAAGGAGGGCCACGAGGATGATCAGGGGACTGGAGCACCTCCTGTATGAAGATAGGATGAGAAAGTTGGGGCTGTTCAGCCTGGAGAAGAGAAGGCTGCGTGGAGACCTCATAGCAGCCTTCCAATATCTGAAGGGGGCCTATAGGGATGCTGGGGAGGGACTCTTCATTAGGGACTGTAGTGATAGGACAAGGGGTAATGGGTTCAAACTTAAACAGGGGAAGTTTAGATTGGATATGAGGAAGAAATTCTTTACTGTAAGGGTGGTGAAGCACTGGAATGGGCTGCCCAGGGAAGTTGTGAATGCTCCATCACTGGCGGTGTTCAAGGCGGGGTTGGACATAGCCTTGGATGGCATGGTTTAGTGGGAGGTGTCCCTGCCCATGGCAGGGGGGTTGTAACTAGATGATCTTAAGGTCCTTTCCAACCCTAACTACTCTATGATTATATTCCAATTCACATTCAATTAATAATCGATATTTTAGAATTTATCAATGATTTTTAAATCCATTTGATCCTCCAATTTTAAGAGATATTGTTCTATTCTAATTGGGCAGGCCCCTCCTTTTATTTTTACTTTAACAGGCAAAGCATTTTTTCAATTACCTGGAACTTCTGATGCCCATACTCCCAGATATACCTGATTAAGGATTTCTTTTATTTCAGGGAGCTCCTCCTGTTCACTTTTCTGTGGAATTAAAGGTAAACTCAAAACTGCAATTAATTGATCATTTTTAACTCTTAATTTCATTTTGCCTTCTTTAAATGTTGCTTCTCACCCTAATAGAGATGTTGGAGAATTTGGCATGCATAAAAGTTTATGCATTCCTATTTGTTTTCCCAATTTGTACTTTAAGGGTTTCAGAAAGAATGCCTTCTTTTTTTTTTTTTTTTCTTGGTGGCCAGTAGCTCCCACATCTGTAACAAATTCTTTTCCCTCTGATTTAACGCCAAATAAGTTGCTCCTGTATCCACTAAAATTCCACTTTATTTCTCCGAGTCCCAAGTTTTAATTTAACCAATGGATCTGCTAGGGTAGATTCCCCAGCTCCCCATCAGTCTAGTTCTAATTCAGTCACCAGAGCCACCCCATGGCATTCCCCCCAGGGCAGTCTCACTTCCAACGTCCAAACTCCCCACAGCACACACAGCGATCTGGTTCCACAGCAGAAGAACCCACTCCCCCACCTCCACCTGACATCCCTCCACCAGTTTCCACTTGTCCCAAAGCAGCCACCGTTGCCGTGGCTACAGCACGACTCAGCTTTTTCTTTTCTACCTGTTCCTGACTCCCACACACTCTCCATGCTTCCTCCTTCACTCCTGTCTGCATTTATCCAACAAGCCCTCAATCCCCTCTGGACCACAGTCTGTCAACATGTCTGTTCCCACCAGTCCGCCTGCCCCAGCACTCATCCCACGCTCAAACACAGGAGCTGCGTGAGCTCCCCTCCTTTCCCCCTTGGTTTTCCTTTTTTTTTTTTTTTTTTTTTTTTATTTTTTTTTTTGTTGTTTTCTTTTAACTTTAAATGTCTTTCCCCAATATCACAGGCTGAACAACATCTCTCCAGTTTAGCTTTCTGTTTTTCCCTGTCCTTTTCCAGAGCCAAAATTAAGGGATCTGGTGGAGCCATATTAATTTTGCATTCCGTCTGTCACTCCAGGTGGTTTCTTAAAGTGAAAAACGTATCTGCATACATCACTTCATCCCATTTTCCTTGCCGCCTCAAAACAAACATTAATTGTAACAGTGTATTATAGTTCAGAGTTCCATTTTTAGGCCATTTTTCCTGGTCTTCCAAAGTATACAAAGGCCGCCATTGGTTACAATATTTTATCAATGTTTTCTCATTTACTGAACCCCCAGAAGACCCTCCCAGTTCTTTCCAATGTGCCAAAATGCACCCTAAAGGACTCTTCTTCAAGATTTCTCCACTCTGCCGATTTCCCATTATCAGTCTTGCATTCACACACACACACAGGATCCCACAGACACAGTTACAACACTTGAGACAGAGACTAAATTCAATCAAGCAAACAACAATTAATAACACAGTTATAACAGCCTGCCCCCAATACCAAAATCAAAAGACCAAAATCATCACTATGACAAGCCACAACATAAGTCAAATACCAGTAAAATCCAAAACTGTTTCCACAAGACACCCCTGTGTCTTGTAGGACCCAAACCACAAGATGCCCCCTGCTCCTTGTGGGTGTACACCAAATGGACGCTAGCAGCCGGGTATACGCCTTTACCCATGAGATTTCATATCTTGATTTATGGAAGGCTTCTAAACTTTGCGTACGCTTACCAAAGCAATTTAGTCTTTATGTAAGATGCCCCCTGCATCTTACAGACTATATAAAAGAAAAGAATACCTTTTATGAAGATGGTCCTTGTCTGCTTCTGCAGTGATCTGAATGAGTCGAGGGGTCCCTCTGAGAAAAATTCCTGAGGGCCCTGGGGAGCCCTGTCCTCAGCAGGTCCTGCAGCCAAGAAGAGTAGGGTCCCATCTGGGGTGACAAATTGATTCGGAGAAAACTCCAGGAACAAACTTGCCAACAAAGTTTTCAAGTTGACAAGCAGGTATTCTTTATTGCGGCGCCAGGAGACACGGGGGGATAGCTCCTCCTAACGTGTGTCCCCGTATTGCTACACAAGCCGTTCTTATATAGTCACTGGGCATACATACATATTCATAAGGCTACGTATGAATTACATCATTTTCCAGAAGGTTTCCCGCATGTGTACAAAAATGTGGTGGTGGTCTCTGAGGGTAGTTTACTTCTTCCAACAATCTTCATCACTTCTGGCAGCCTTTGAAGCACCAGCATTAGATGTTTACACCAGCTTAATGGGTTCATTAACACTACAGACATAGCAATCATCCTGTCCTTCTACTTAACAGTTAGTTTAACTGCACCCATCCTGGACATCTGCTAGTCCCAGATACTCCCCATCCCCAGGTCCTGTTTTTCTATCCTGCTTTTCTTACACTTTTTGTACTGAGATCATAAGGACCTAATTTTATGTCAACTACAACGGTTTATCTTCATGCACCTCAGTTATTTTCTATTGGTACTGTTACAAAGCCATCAAATTTAACTTTACTTAAAACTGATTCCACTTATTTACAAAGATTTATATTCCATTTTGTGCTTTTGTGCCTCCTTGTCTCAATGGCTCCTTCATCATGCTTCTAGCCAGGCCACCCTACTTCATTTGGAAAGCTTTCACGCACCCAAGTGTAGTGGCAACAGACAGGACACAGAAAGGGAGCATGGGGTGAACTTTCATACTGTACCTGAAGTAGAGGAATAAGATGGTGCAAACAGATGCCAAAGATGAGATCGGGCAGTCAATGTAGGTTATGATACTCAGGTCATCTCTGTGTATGTAGGTGATCTCCAGGGAGGAAACCCAAGAAGGAGGAACGAGATTGTGAGGAAAAACAGAGAGTGGGAATGATGTAGAGATCTGTGGGAGGGTGCTACTCACCATCAGCACGGCAAAGTAGGTGAGGCGGTTGCATCTGTATTCTCTCCAGCTGCCCACTGTCACTGTTGTACAACTGAAGCTGTCTCAGCTCCCAGAGTTGGCTGTGCAAGACAAAGGGACAGCATCTAGTGAGCAGCAGGAACATCTGCTTTGGATTTCAGGATCCTCAGGACAAGGTGTCCATGGCATGGAGGAGGACCAAAGTGAGGGTCCCAGCTTGTCCCAGGCCAAGCACACACATTCAGCACCCTCAGCATCAGGACCCATCCCTAAGGATGGAGAAAGCTCTTAGGCTTAGCTAGAAGGAAAAATCTGAAACCAGCCCCATGGGAAAGGTTTATGGAGCTGGAGTGAGGAAGGGAGGTGCAGAGGAACTTTTACCCCTGCCAGTGGGTCTGTGGTACCCTGCAAAAGGAGCAAAAGCAGCACCTGGCTCCACACCAAGTGCAGGAGCACTCACCGGTGGTGTCCTCCTGCCAGAAGATGCACAGCAGGGTCATGTTACTCTGCAATGACAAAAGCACAGGCCCTGAGCAGGACACGGTGGTGGGTTTGCTGCCAGGCGACCACGTTTGATAGAGAAGAACATGGGGCAGGAGGAGAGATGGCTTCCTGTACAGCAGCTGCAGGGTGCTGCTGGCCCTGAACCAGCAGACACAGAAGCGGTACCTGCCCAGCGCGGGGGGCAAGCTGTACTTGTACGAGGAGCTTCTCCTGCTTGGCAAAAAGGGCCTTCTTATGATCAGTGCCTGGGCCGTGTTCTCGATGGAGATGGTGGCAGAGCTGAGCTAGTAAGATGATAGGAGCTGTTCTGGGTCTGGTTTCGGTCACCACAGAAGCAAAAGTCTTCTTCCTGGTGGCCACAGGCTCCCACCCCTGCGTGACACAAGTGTTTGGAGATGCTGGTTCAGCTGGAGGGGTGGCCACAATTGGCAAACAACTCACACCCCAGTGGCATGCCAGGCTCTCTGCCCCTGTCACCCCAATCCTGTCCTGGATGGGCTGCGTCATGTCAGTAACATTGTCCCACCTCCCCAATGTCCCCATGGCCATTCTGGGAGGGTTTGCCAGGGCTCCTGAGGCAACAGAACCCCCAGTCTCTTGGGGCCACCCTCTCCCAGGTGCCACCACCCACATCAGCAGAGATTGAGAGAGGACCTCTCCATTGGACGGCGCTTCCGGGCGGGGGAGCCGGGATGTGCGTCCGGGTTGGGTCCGCCCCAGCGAGCGGTTTCCTTTCTCCTTCCCTCCTTTTCCCATTCCCTGCCTCGCCGCAGCTGAGGTGGAGCTGCCGCCGAGCCCTCTGAGAGCGCGCCGGCCGCCCCACTCTTGCAAGGGAACGGGTTGGTGTGTGGGGCCGCGGGCGGGTGGAGGGAATCGAGGCGCCGGCCGGCGCCTGGGGGAGCCTCGGGGTGGGAGGGCGCTGGCGGGGAGCGGGGCCGGGGAGGCGGCGAGGCGGCCGGTGGAGGGGCCGGGGCCGCGGAAGGGGGGCAGAGACCCCGCTCTCCATGTGGCCGTGACGGCGGCTCCCCCCCAGGCCGGGGCCAGGAGGTGGCCGCGGGCAGGTCCCGGCCATGCGGAGCCGTGGGTGCGGAGCTGGCGCGGGGTTAGCTGTGTTTGCCGAATACCCGATAAAAATGTTCGTGTATTGGTGTTTAATGCAACCAGGGGCAGCCCAGACACGTTATCTGCACAGTGAGCGGGAGCGGGGGTATCGTGTAGCCCAGCTCTTCCAGCAGGGAGCGCCTGTGTGTGGGCAAAGTCTTTAAATAGGTGTATTTTCTCCTTTGAAAGGGGGATTACTTACCTCCTGGGGGGAAATCTCACGCTCTGCAGATGCAAAGTCTTACTGTGATGATATCCTGGCACAGCAAAAGGCAAGGGAAGCACAGCTTTTACCAGGTAGACAGCGATGCAGTTGTAACAAGAAGGGCAACCAAGGGAGACTTCAGGGCCTTGGGGTGACTGGTTAGGGACCACAAGCGCAAGAAGTGGTGTCCTCTATCCTATCAGTTGCAGGGAATGAAGAGGGAAGAAACAGGCAGAGCCAGCAGATCAACACCTGGCTCCGAGCCCGGTGTCATGAGCAGAATCTGGGGTTCTTTGATAATGGGTCACTCTACAGGACACTAGGTCTGCTGGCAACAGGTCTCCTGTCTCAAAGGGTTGAAAGTATCTTCACACGGGAGTTTGCAGGGCTCACTGAAGGATCTTTAAACTAGATTTGAACGGGAAAGGGCTAAAACCAGGCTTGCTAGAGATAAGCATGGGGGCAGCATGCCAGTGTTTGAGGAGCAGTGTGCTAGCAAGGTCCTTCCCTATATGATAGGGGTAGTGTTTTGACTGTCTATGGCTTGATGATGCTAATGATAGAGTCGAGTGTTTATGGATAAGAATCAGGGGGAAGGCTGTTGTGGTTTAAGCCCAGCTGTAACTCAGAACCACGCAGCCGCTTGCTCACTCCTCCCCTTCCTCCCCCCCGCTCCCAGAGGGATGGGGAGGAGAATCGAAAGAATGTAACTCCCACAGGTTGTGATAAGAACAGTCCAGTAACTAAGGTATAACACAAACCACTGCTGCTACCACTAATAATAATAATGATAAGGGAAATACAAGGGAAGAGAATACAGCCACTCACCACCTGCTGACCGATACCCAGCCTGACCCAGCAGTGATCTAACCCTTCTGGGTAACTGCCCCAGTTTATATAGTGGGCATGATGTGCTGTGGTATGGAATACCTCTTTGGTCAGCTTGGGTCAGGTGTCCTGTCTCTGCTTCCTCCTGGCTTCACCTCCTCCCTGGCAGAGCATGAGACTCAGAAAGTCCTTGGTCAGATTAAACATTACTGAGCAGTAACTAAAAACATCGGTGTTATCAGCGCTGTTCCCAGGCTGAAAGTCAAAACCACAGCACTGCACCAGCTACTAAGAAAGAGAAAAATGACTGCTACTGCTGAACCCAGGACAGTGTCCACCCCTTATTCCATACCATTCACGTCATGCTCAGATCCCACATTTTTCAATATATAATCACTCTTATCTGGGTTGGACAGAGCCTTGGGTGGCATGTTTTAGTGGGAGGTGTCCCTGCCCATGGCAGGGGGATTGGAACTAGATGATCTTAAGGTCCTTTCCAACCCTAACTATTCTGTCCCCAGAAGGGATGGACAGAGACCATCTCCTTTCCTTGGAAAGGACCCATCCTGCCCCAGACACCCCAATAGAGGCATGCCAGCCCATGAGACATTTCACCTCTGTGGAAGTCACAGCACCAAACACTCCTCAGTGCCCTACAGGCAAGTTTTTTGGGGCTGCCAATTACTTCCAGCAGCCTAAACCTGTCTCACCATCCTGGAGCAGACACAGTTGGGGCAGTCTACCTTGGAGCAGGGAGAGAAGGAGCAGAAGGAGGACCTTCATCCCAGGCAGCTCTGCTTTGGCTTGGCCTCTAAAGAGGAAACAGGACCTGGAAGGGTACAAAGGAAAGGGGCCACATGAGTATTTGGGCATCACCCATACCATGGGGTCAGGGGATGGAGAGCAAAAGATGTGCTGGTGGGACACAGCTTCCTGGTGCCTCTGCCACGGGGAGGAGCCATCAGTACCAGGGCTGGAAGGACAGTGCAGGCCAGCAGCGGGTCCCTGGGGTCTGGGCACTGAGGGGTGCCCCAGGCCCCTGGCACTGGCATCAACCACCAGCGACTCGGAGCAGGAGGGAGGGTCCCTTCTGCTCCTGGCTTCACAGGTTGGTTCAGGCCTTGGCTTCTTATCACAAGCGATAGGAACAGCAGGAAATGGTGGTTTCCTAGTTCACCAGCCCTGAAGTTATTGTCTCGGGTGCTTTCAGCTCCTGCAGATCAGCCAGGAATGATGCAAACTGCTGTCATTGCAGCCTAGCGGAAATGAACTCTCCCAGGCTCATCCTGGAGCAACCATGGCTGCCAAAACCCCTTCTGCCCCTCATGACCAGGCAGGCAATGTCCTCTGCACCCCCTTTCCCACCCCTTCATCCTGCACTAGGCTCCACTACAGTTTTCTTTTTCTTTATATGCAGCCAGGGCTGCTCACCCTCAGATGCTACTGCACCCACGTGCTTCAACCAGCTGCAGCCCCCACACCCACAGCCCTTCCCATCACACTTTATGCCTTCCTTGCACGAAAAACTGCATCTCTGGTGATGTTGGGACTGCTGAGCTTCACCTACTGCTCACCCTGCATCACCCCAGCAATAGGTCAAGGCAGGTCTAGTAGGAGGTGTCCCTGCCTGTGGCAGGGGGTTGGAACTGGATGAGCTTTAAGGTACCTTCTAACCCAAACCAGTCCAGAATTCCATGATCCTGCCATGGTCCAGCAACCAGTGAGAGCCTCCCCAGGGCAGGACATCATCAATGGGGGCTACCAGACCAGGCAGCAGAGCTGAACACTTGCAAATGCCCAAAGCCAAGCCAGCACCCAGTTTGCCACCACTGCATCCTGCTCCTGCGCCACTCTCAAAGTACCCTTCTCGAAATCCAGCAAGTAGCCAAATCCTGTTCCGTTTGCTACAAGCAGACACAGGGACAACCACCAGCATCACCTGCAGAGGCTCCTGAGCTTTCCAAGGCTCACAGGGGCTGTCAGATGGGGAGGATGCGGGAATATCACTTGCTTGTGAGCACAGCATCCCTGCTGGCAGACCTCTCCCATGAGCATGGGCTTATCCTAGGAGCATCCGTGGCCAGCACAGATCTGGGGCACATCCTGCGCCAACACAGCACCACAGACCCAGCCACGTGAGTCCTTCTTTGTCTGCCAGCCATCTGGTGGTTCCTTCCACCATGGTAAGCATGTGGCGCTTGCCTTGGCGGGTCGGTGGGAGTGTGATATAGTCAATCTGTCAGGCCTCACCATATTTGTATTTCATCCATCATCCCCCATACCAGAGAGGCTTTAACTGCTTGCCTTGCTTAATTGCAGCACATGTTTCACACTCAGGAATAACCTGGGCAATAGTGTCCATACTTAAGTCCGCCCCTTGATCACAAGCCCATCTATATGTTGCATCTCTGCCGTGATGGCCTGAAGTGTCATGAGTCCACCAAGCCAAAAATAATTCACCCTTATGTTGCCAATCTAAGTCCATAGCAGCTTTATCCACCTGTTGGCTGTTCTGAGGTTCCTCAGTGGCCTGACCCTTGGGTACATGAGCATCTACATGGTGTACCTTCACCACCAGGTTCTGAACCCGGGCAGCTCAATCTTGACACAGTGCAGCGGCCCAGATGGGTTTACCTCTGTGTTGCCAGATACTCTGCTTCCATTGCTGCAACCACCCCCACAGGGCATTTGCCACCATCCATGAGTCAGAAGAGAGATAAAGTACTGGCCATTTTTCTCATTCAGCAATGTCCAAAGCCAGCTGGATGGCTTTCACCTCCACAAACTGACTCAATTCACCCTCTCCTTCAGCAGTTCCTGCCACCTCTCATAGGGGACTCCATACAGCTGCCTTCCATCTCCATGCTTTCCCACAATAGGGGGGGCCATCAGTAAACAAGGCATATTGTTTCTCACTTTCTAACAGTTCATTATATGGTGGGGCCTCTTCAGCACGCATCACCTCCTCCTCTGGTGACATTCCAAAATCTTTGCCCTCTGGACAGTCCATGATGACTTCTAGAATTCCTGGACGACTGGGCTTTCCTGTTCGAGCTCATTGTGTAATTAGTGCAGCTCATTTACTCCATGTAGCATCAGTTGCATGATGTGTAGATGAGACCCTGCCTTTGAATATCCAGGCCAGCACGGGCAACCGAGGTGCCAGGAGGAGCTGTGCTTCAGTGCCAATCATTTCTGAAGCAGCTTGTTGTGGTTTAAGCCCAGCCGGTAACTCAGAACCATGCAGCTGCTTGCTCACTCCCTCACTTCTTCCTACCCCCACTCCTGGAGGGATGGAGAGGACAATTGAAAGAATGTAACTTCCATGCGTTAAGATAAGAAGAATCCAGTAACTAAGGTATAATACAAACCCACTACTACTACCACCAATAATAAAATTGATAAGGGAAATAACAAAGGCAGAGAAAACAATTGCTCACCACTCACCGACTGATACCCAGACCGACCTGAGCAGCGACCTCGGCCTTCCAGGTAACTCCCCCCAGTTTATATACTGGGCATGACGTGCTGTGGTACGGAATACCGCTTTGGCTAGTTTGAGACAGGTGTCCTGTCTCTGCTTCCTCCTGGCTTCCCCTGCTCCCTGGCAGAACATGAGACCAAGAAAGTCCTTGATCGGAGTAAACATTACTTAGCAACAACTAAAAATACTGGTGTGCAATCAGAGTTGTTCCCAGGCCGAAAGTCAAAAACACAGCACTGCACCAGCTACTAAGAAGGAGAAAAATGATTGCTACAGCTGAACCCAGGACACAGCTTGAACCACTTTGTATGCTGCCAGTATCTCTTTTTCAGTGGGAGTAGAGCTGGCCTTGGATCTTCTCTCTCCCTGACTCCAAAAGCCAGGGGATCGATCTCGAGTCTCTCCTGGAGCTTTCTGCCAGAGGGTCCAAGTAGGACCATTCTCTCCAGCTGCAGTGTAAAGCACATTTTTTACATCTGGCCTAGTCCAGACTGGTCCGAGGGCTACTGCATGAGCTCTCTCTCGTTTCATTTGTTCAAAACATTTGTTGCTGCTCAGGGCCCCATTTGAAATCATTCTTCTTCCAGGTCATGTGATAGAGAGGGCTTACAATCAGACTGTAATTTGAGATGTGCATTCTCCAGAACCCCACAACACCTGAGAAAGCTTGTGTTTCTTTCTTATTAGTTGGTGGAGACATTGCTGTTTTCTTGTTGATCACATCTGTGGGGATCTGGCAAAGTCCATCTTTCGTGCAATTTTATTCCTCAAAACTGAATCCCCTGTGCAGGTCCCTTGACCTTACTCCGTTTTATGGCAAAACTGGCTTTCAGAAGGATTTGGATTATTTTCCTCCCTTTCTCAAAAACTTCTTCCACTGTATCACCCCACACGATAATGTCATCAATGTATTGAAGGTGTTCTGGAGCTTGCCCCTGTTTCAGTGCAGTCTGGATCAGTCCATGGCAGATGGTAGGGCTGTGTTTCCACCCCTGGAGCAGTCATTTCCAAGTGTGCTGGATGCCCCTCCAAGAAAAAGTTAACTGTGGCCTGCACTGTGCTGCCAAAGGAATTGAGAAAAATGCATTGGCAATATCAGTTGTGGCATACCACTTGGCTGCCTTTGACTCCAGTTCATATTGAAGTTCCAGCATGTCTGGTATGGCAGCATGGTGTTGTGAATTAATTCAGGCTATGATAGTCTCCTGTTAGTCGCCACTCTCCGTTAGAGTTTCATACTAGCCATATGGGACTATTAAAGGGTGAGCGGGTCCTGCTGATCACTCCTTGGCTCTCCAGTCTGCAGATCAACTTATGGATGGGAATCAAGGAGTCTCGGCTGGTACGTTATTGCCGCCGGTGCGCTGTTGTGGTCGCGATTGGCACTCGTTGTTCTTCGACCTTTGGAAACCCCACAACAGAAGGGTCCTCTGAGAGACCTGGCAAGGTGGACAGCTGCTTCATTTCCTCCATCTCCAAGGCAGATCTACCAAAAGCCCATCAGTACCCCTTTGGGTCTTTGAAGTACCCTCTCCTGAGGCAGTCTATGCCAAGGATGCATGGAGCCTCTGGACCAGTCACAATAGGGTGCTTTTGTCACTCCTTCTCAGTCAGGCTGATTTCAGCCTCCAGTACAGTCAACTCTTGGGATCCTCCTGTCACTCCAGAAATACAGGTGGTTTCCACCCCTTGATTGCTTGATGGCATCAGGGTACACTGTGCATCAGCTCTTCCACTCCATCTGGGAAGCTGCTACTCAAAGCCTGGAGCAGCAACTTTCATGGGGGCATCATCCTTGACCTTTGTTCTCCAATTCATGCACCTGTTCCTCCAGAACTGAGGTAGGTTTTCCATTCCACTTTCTCATGTCTTCTCCATGATCCTGCAGGTAAAACCATAGGGTGGCCCGTGGTGTGTACATCCTGTATCTTCTCTCTTGGGCAATAGGACACCTTCTGTTAATAGCTGAGACGCGGTTCGGTACATGTGGGGAGCTGGATAGATTGGATAGATCATCTCTCAATTGCTTGAATTCCTGGGACATTTTTTCCACAGCCGAAATGGCGGAAGGGGTGAGATGTGGGGGACTACGTGGCTGAGGGCATGAAGTTAGAACTTAGCCTTGAAGATATCAAAGCTTATCCATGAAGAATGAGGCACCAAAGGTATCCGGATGGGAAAGCAGAAGGCATCTGGATGAGAAAGCAGAAGGCATCTGGAGGAGCGAGCAAGTCAGAGGGAGTAACTAACTGCAGAACAAGAGCTTGGCAAGATAACAGACTTCAGTAATGCGGCAAAGGATCATCCAGTAATGTGCTGTTACTAACTGATGTAACCAATGGCTAAAAGACACATGTATGTTCGAAACTGCATATAAGTAAGGGCTTGTAATAATAAGATGACAACTTTCTACTGAGTCACTGAAGAAATGTGTGTGTGTGTGGTTTTTGGCCATCTCGACTGCGACATCTCATGACCCAGATGTGACCGCACAGGGCGTGATCAAATTGGAACTCGAACTGGAACTTAAGAGAGGAAAAAAAGAAGAATGACAGAGGACAGCCGTGGAGATGGAGCCCAGCATAGCATTGAGAGCACTGGCGTTCTGCGTGGCTGGCCTGACTTGAGACACCTGGATCGGCGAGCCACTGGGGACATGGGAGCCTCATTGAGTAAAGAGGAGTCGGTCGTATTGACCATGTGGACAATAATGTTACAAAAGCGGGGGGTGGATGTAGATGAGCTACTCCTCCGAAAAATGCTATTATGGAGTAAGAGATAGGGTTATGAGGCTGATACTGTGACAGCCTTTATTGTCTCGGTATGGAAATGCCTAGGGGATATCCTGTTTGATCATGCGACCGGGGGGAGAAACAGGCTCAGACGCTGCTGATAACGCGGCAGTTGCTCTTTGAGATTTCAAAATCATTTGAAGAGCAGCAAGATAAGGCACAGCTGTTGGCTCCCCCTAACGATCAAGATGCGGGCACCTATAGTGCAGAAGGATCTCAGAACAAAAGTTCCCCAAACGAAGGGGACAAAGTTTGCCCCCAGACCCTGCTTTGTCGTGAACCATAATGCGATGCAAAACCCTGGGGGGAAATATTACTAAGGAAGAAGCCTCCATTTTACGGATGTTTTCAGTCCTTCTTGAGAAGAAGGGAGAAACCTTTAAAGAGACAGACTTAACCTTAATGTTGAAATGGTTGAAAATGCATTATCCAGAGATTGATGAGTCCACGATATTTGAGGTCTCTTTGTGGGATGGTGCAAGAGTAAAATTGTGGGAAGCAGCCACAAAAGGTGATGACGGTGCGAAAAACTTGTTAGTCATTTGGAGAAATATTTTAGAAACGCTAAAGTCAAAAATGAGATAGTGGAGCCCAGTGCCCACCCCCCTCCAGAACCTCCGCCAGTTGCTGCCACGGCTTCAAGGACAGAGGAAGACTATCCTTTTGACCCGGGCCTGTTGATCCGGAAAAGGAGCCTGATTTATATCCACCAGATCCTCATGATAAATGGGCAGCTGTAAAGGGAGAAGCGAGATGGGTGGGGGATGCAGATGTATTGTGTGCTTTCCCGGTGGTGTATGTGCCGGATCAAAACCTGCGGTGGGAAGGTCTCTCGTATGCTCTTATCAAAATATATCAGGCAAACGGTGATATACAACTCATTTGATATAGTCTCTCTGTAATACTCATGTACTAGAGGTTGGCAAATATAAGTATGTCCACATTTCTAACGACCCTTGCAGACCTTTATAGATACTGCTGGCCACTTCTTCCGGTGTAGGCTGGCCACCTCCGTCGGAATGAGTGTGCATTTTGGTCAGTATGAAAGCCCAAGCCTCATGCGATGTGGGGGAGGCAGAGCCCCTGCGGGGATGCCCACTGAGATTGAGCCTGTCACCTTGCACTGCGATGATGCTGCTCAAAGCTGGTTTCCTGATTGTCTTCACAGGGTCATTACACCACGTTCTGTACGTGGGGCCGTGTAGTGGGAGTAATGATTGTCTGGATTTTGTGTTTCAAATATTGTAGTTGTGTGGAGTGTGCTTGTGGGATCCCATGTGTATGTGTGCATGTGTGTGTGTGTTGAGGGCAGACGGTGTTCTGTGTATTTTTTGTTATCGGGATCACGTAAAAGATTTTAATGGGTAGCAGATTAACATTTTGGGAAAGAAAGGGTTAATGCAAAAGTGCGGTTGCCACAGGTATTTATGGCTGCTGCTCAGCAGGCAGGCAGCTGTAGCTGCTGTTGAGCAGGCAGGCATTTATGGCTGCTGCCTAGCAGGCCAGCATTTGTAGCCGAGCAAAGCAGGGTGAGCGACATTGAAGAAAACAAAAAAAAAGAAAAAGAAATGTTCAGTAATCATGTTCAAAAGAAGCTGCCCTCGGCTCCCAGGGCTCCACCGGTGGAATCGCCAAGATGGACACTGGAGCAGTGGAGTGAAAAAAAAAATAAAAAAAAACACAAACTCTCGATCTATTGAAGTATAGGAGCAGTTTGTAGAGAAACCACAAACAAAGCCTAAAGAGGCCTGCAACACACTGGGTGCAGGGGAGGAGGCCTTGGAGGAACAGATAGATTGGTTGAAACAAGAACTGCTAACTGAAAAAGCAAGAGGGGTAGTGCAACCACAAGCTTTACCAGCCGACACCCAAGCAGCATCAGGGTGGCAGAGAAAAAAAAAAAGGGCAATGACACAGCAAACTCCTTGGCTATCAACACTGTGCAGTTTACTTCTGCAGCTGCTTCGCATTCCTTTTTCATCAGAATGCCTCTGCTTTAAGGAATCACTTAAACCTGTCTTACTTCCCAAGAACTGATAACCTGGGGGAGGGGGTATATTTGTGTCCTCCTACCCACAGGTCCATGGCGGCTGCCTGCAAATTTTGTCAAGCCTTGCCATGAGCTGGACAGACGAGTGGAAGAACCTGATGCCTCAGCTATAAGAGCTGACCATGAATACCCTGAGCAGAATGAGATAGAGGAAGAGAAAAATTAATGATTGCAAAACATCACTTGGGGACAACTGAAAAGTAACAGCTTGAATATGTGTGCTTGTAAAGTAGCTATTATTAGAGGCTGTGATTCTGTGTATAAAACCACCTGTATTTACTAGCCAGTTGCTAATAAGAAACTACTCCTTGTATTGTATGGATTTGTCACTTGTAAAACAGATGTTAGAGCATGCAAAGTTGCAGCAGCTGCTAGAAAATGCTAAGGCAAAAGCTAGAAAAATTCTAATACAATGGTAGTGTTATAAAGCACGCAATGGAACAAATTAAGAGGGTGAGAGAACTCCACTGGTAAGAAATTTCTTTGGCTGGTCCCTTACTGCCACTAGCATCTTCAACATGCTGCTGCACCCTGTAGTTTACATACTGCTAATGTAAATCTGTATGTGCTTTGCCATAGTAGCGATTTGTTACTGGATAAAGCAGGTGAAACTGCATTGACAAAGAGATGCCAGGACTGAGGTTGGCCAAATGCCTCCTACCACAGTCAAGGGCAAGACTGGGCTGGCCTCTGTGTTTGGCACCAAGAAGAACGTTTAGCTCCGCTGTTGGCTGCAATCCAGCAGGCATTGAGCGGTGGGGACACATGCCATGCCAGACCTTGATGTGAGGGATGGCCTCCCCTGTTATCAGAGAGCCATCCAGTGGAAGAGCCAACGGTGTTCACAGATGGCTCAGGGAAAACCGGAAAAGCTGTTATTGTGTCCAAAGAAAACTTTCACTGGCAGCACCGAATTGAATATCAAGAAGGATCACCCCAAGTAGTAGAGCTTAGAGCAATAGCGATGGTATTTCAACATTTTCCTGGCCCGGTTAACATTGTTACTGTCTCTGCTTATGTAGCAGGGGTGGTACAACGATTAGACAAAGCAGTTTTGGGACAAGTGTCCAATGAAAAGTTATTTGGGATCCTGAAATTAGTATGGCTAGCTATACAAAAACGGGGACATCGCTATTATATTATGCATGTGAAGAGTCATACCACCCTCCCACGTTTTATAGTGGAAGGTAATGCAAAGGCAGATTCACTGGTATCTGCAGTTGCCCTTGGACCTGTTACCAATATAAAACAAGCGCAGGCATCTCATCAATTTTTCCACCAAGGCTCTCATGCTCTAAAGCAACAGTTTAAAATTTCCAGTAGTGAAGCACGAGCCATCGTCGCTGCCTGCCCTGACTGTCAAGGCCAACATGTTCCTGCCTATTTTGGCACTAATCCTTGGGGTTTACAAGCATTACAGATTCAGCAAACAGATTTTACACATGTTGCTGAATTTGGCAGACGGAAGTATGTGCATGTTTCCATAGATAAATTTTCTGCTACTGTGGCCACCGCTCATATTGGTGAATCTGCCCGGGATGTTATTTGCCATTGGCAGCACGCTTTTGCAACCTTAGGGGTTCCACAGCGGAAAAAAAACCCCAGACAATGGCCCTGCTTATGTGTCAGTGAAGGTTGCGTCTTTTTTGCAAGATTGGGGAGTTTCTCATGTTACTAGTATCTCCCATTCTCCAACATGTCAAAGCATTGTAGAACAAACCCGTGATATGCTCAAACGTTTTCTTTAAAAACAAAGAGGGGAATACCAGTATTTTCTCCACGCAAACAGTTAGCAAAAGCAAAATTTGTACTAATTTTTTTAAATTTGTCTAGTTTTGATTCTCCTTCCGCAATACATCTGACAGACGATTCCTTGCCCAAACCACCGGTTCTATATAAAGACCTACATGATAGCGAGTGGAAAGGACCAGAGCCATTGCTGACATGGGGTCGAGGATACGGCTGTGTACAGCTAGCGACAGGACCATACTGGCTGCCAGCAAAACATATAAAGCCCCAGAACCCAACAACAGAAAGAAACGTCAATGACAGAAATCTCTGTAATATCTGTTCTATTATGTGTGACCATGGGTAATGGACAAGTATACTGGGCACATTTGTTAAATCCCCCATTTTTCCGACCTGTTACATGGTGTGTAGGATTCACTGGTATGCCACATGTTATAAAGGTTCAAGTGACTTCAAATCAGACTAATTGTACTGAAATAATGCTGCCTGGAGTAGTGGCTGGTTACGTTAATTACACAGGTCAAGCACTGATAGGGAGGACACAGCAAATTGTAAAAAACATGCTGGTAAAACAAAAAGGGGGAATGATAGGGATGACCCCAAATGCACGAATCAAGAAAGTATTGTTTGTCTTAAATATTTTAACATTATCCAGTTCTGATTTACACAAGGGCATGAATGTCCCCCCAGTGATTAGACATTTTTCTGCACTAAACCATGTAGGCCCAGATCCGATACCAGGGAAAGAACCTGTTATGGTAATGGTAAAGTGTTGACGCAGAAGTCCCGGACACAGCATAAACGACCAATATGATCAAGCTGTGCCAATTTTATTGCGCAGATAGCTCAGTATATATAGGCATTCTGCTTGTCTATCATTAACACACACAACTCTAATTGGATACATGTATTGTTCACGCGACTCAATGTACAATAGGATTTGTTCAGACCCTCTGTCCACGCGCATAGTGCTCTCCGCCTACATTCTACTTGGTATCCTGCTTACTATCTAATTGGTTAATGTCTCTCAGCTAAGTGATAGTAACAGCTTAATGATTGGTTAACTATTACAGCATATGTTTCAAGGTTGCAGTTATCAGTTCCCTCCTGCACATCTCACTTAGCAACCCTCCTTGCCAACTTTCTCAAACTTCTGCACGTACGTGAACTCTAGTAACCTTCAGGCAAGGCCTCAAAGCCTGTGGGTTACTACCTTACAATTGTCAAGTAGTTGTCTGGATTGCTCACATGCCCGTTCACAGCCAAATAGCTCTCCACAAATCCCTCTTTTTGTTTTTGAGCAATCCAGACCTGATTCACAGCACGAGATAGCATACAGATAATACACTTCCACAAACAGCAAAAGATTAAGACAATAATAATCAATACCATCAAAACTGTTAAACCTTGTTTGATTAGTACTCCTAGCCAGCCACTAATACCCCAACCCTGTAACAGCTTTTGAAACCAGTCCCATTCTGAGAGTACTTGTAACTTTTGCACTCGTGAGAACCTAAAGTGTGGTTTTTGTAAGCAAGCAAGATTTACAGTCCAATTTAGCAACCTCCTTATCTTAGCTCCTTCTTATCTTCCAGGCCTGCATTCTTGTTCCATTAACTGTCCGGGAGTTACTTCTTTTCCACGGTCGGCTGCACAGAGGTAACCAGGAGTTACCCCTGCTACATGGCCAGCTGCACATACTTGCTTTCATTCAGAGCAGGCATATGTCCATTCCCTAACAAGAAATCATCCACATCTCCCCCTTTTCTTTTCTTGAATAAGCCAAAGATGTTTTACTGGGTTTTCAATCATACCACGAATACATTGCAAAATACAAGGTATAATCATAACTATGGTTAAGATTACTATTAAAATCATTCCAATACCTTTAATCAGAGATTTGAGCCAACCATTAAAGCCCCAAGATGTAAGAAGGGCATCTAACCAAGAAATTTTTTCATTCTGATAGACATCATGGAGTACTTTTGCATGCTTCCAAATTTCTTTAACATCTTTCAAGATCTTTCCAGACTGATCAACATAACTACAACAAGATTCATTAATTAAAGTACATACTCCGCCTACTTGGGCTGTTAATGTATCTAAAGCCTTACAATTCTGCAAAACTATCTTTTTTAAAGAATCTACTTTTACTTGAGTTAACATAGTCACATACGTACTACCATTAAAATCAGCATAACAAACTTCCACTGGAATCGTTTTGCACACTTTGCTTTAGTCTTTTCCCACTGTTCAGGGAGAACTTCCCATATATATGGCACTAATAACGGTCGGGAGCATTCATATGCAATCATATTACATCCTTTGTTACATTCTATAACTTGGTTATACAAATCTTCCTCAGCTGCATGATATCTTTGCGTTCCCAAATATTCGTGATCTGTAATTACCAAAATACGAGCAAGTGCACCGATGTTCCAAAAAGCCTTTCTATAACATAACTCACAATATGATTGACAAAACACTGAACGTTTCCAAACTCATTTATCTTATCTGGGCCTACATGGGTTAGTGCAGAAAAATGACTAATCATTGGGGGGACATTTATAACCATGTATAAATCAGAACTGGATAATGTTAAAGAATTTGAGACAAACAATACTTTGTTGATTCGTGCATTTTGGGTCTCCCGTTTCATTCCCCCTTTTTGTTTTACTAGCATGTTTTTTACAATTTTTCTGTGTCTGCTCTATCACTGCTTGACCTGTGTAATTTACATAACAGCCCACTACACCAGGCAGCATTATTTCAGTAAGATTAGTCTGATTTGAAGTCACGTCACACATAATAGAACAGATATTACAAAGATTTCTGTCATTGTCATTTCTTTATGTTGTTGAGTTCTGGGGCTTTATACATTTTGCTGGCAGCCAGTATGGTCCTGTCGCTAGCTGTACACAGCCGTATCCTCGACCCCATGTCAGCAATGGCTCTGGTCCTTTCCACTCATTATCACGTAGGTCTTTATATAGAACTGGTGGTTTGGGCAAGGAATCATCTGTCGGATATCACAAATGCTGTATTGTAGAAAGAGAATCAAAACAAGACAAATTTAAAAATTTTTGTACAAATTACGCTTTGCAAACTGTTTGAAGAAAATCCTTACATTTAGCTTGTGTTTTTTTTTGTTTGTTGTTTTTTTTTTTGTGTGTTTTTTTTTTTTGTTTGTTTGTTTTTTGGTTTTTGTTTTTGTTTTATATATGATACCCGCTTTAGACGACCCTACTTGAGCAGGGGATTTGGACTAGATCGTATCTCCAACATATTCCAACCACAGGCTGCTTGGCCTGCCTTTCTTTCCTGTATAGTTCTCTGATAACAGGGAGGCCATCTCTCACATCAAGGTCTGGCATGGCATGTGTCCCCACCGCTCAACGCCTGCTGGGTTGCAGCCAACAGCGGAGCTAAACGTTCTTCTTGGTGCCAAACACAGAGGCCAGCCCGGTCTTGCCCTTGACTGTGATAGGAGGTATTTGGCCAACCTCAGTCGTGGCACCTTGTTGTCAGTGCAGAGGTTCACCTGCTTCATCCAGTAACAAGTCACTATTATGGCAAAGTGTTGGAGAATGGCTCTTTGATCAAGGAAGTGGCTCATTGCAGCAACTCTGCTTTGAGCAGGTAACAGTGTAACCAAGGCCTGTTGCTAAGGTGTGTCAAAAGATGTTGGCAAAGCACCACGACCGAGCTGCAGGAGCCTATCACATGCAAGGACATCGTAACCTTGAGCTGAAGGGGAACCACCGAAACCCCCAAGGAGGAAGTAAAATGCAGAAATAAGAACAATAACCAGGAAAAGAACTGTATAAAAATATAACCAATCATAAGAAAGCAATGATGTATTCAACAACCAATCATGTTATAACACGCTGCAGCATATATCCAATCAATGTATACGACGTGTATTCTAATCAGAGTAAAACATATATAAAGCGATGATTTTTGCTAATAAAATAGAAGCTTGCTTTATCAACCATATTGGTTCGTCTGCTTGCTTCCCCCACGGTCGCAGCAAAGCACATTCAGATTTACATGAGCAGTATGTACACTACAGGCTACAGCAGCATGTTGAAGATGCTAGTGGCAGTGAGGGACCAGCCAAAGAAAATTTCCTACCAGTGATGTTCTCTCACCCTCTTAATTTGTTCCACTGTCTGTTTTATAACACTATCATTATATTGGAATCTTTCTAGCTTTTGCCTTAGCATTTTCTAGCAGCTGCTGCAAATTTGCATACTCTAACATCTGTTTTCCAAGTGACAAATCCATACAATACAAGGTGTAGTTTCTTATTAGCAACTGGCTAGTAAGTGCAGGTGGTTTTATACACAAAATCACAGCCTCTAAGAGGAGCTACTTTACATGCACATATATTCAAGCTCCTGTAGCTGAGGCATTGGGTTTTTCCACTCATCTGTCCAGCTCATGGCAAGGCTTGAGAAACTTTGCAGGCAGCCTCCATGGACCTGTAGGTAGGACACAAATATATGCCTTCCCCCAGGTTATCAGTTCTTGAGAAGTAAGTCTGGTTAAAAATGATTCCTTAAAGCAAAGGCATTCTGATGAAACAGGAATGTGAAGCAGGTGCAGAAGCAATCTGCACCGTGTTAACAGTCAAGGAGTTTGCTGTGTCATTACCCCCCCCTTTTTTTTTTCTTTTCTATCTCTGCCACCCTGGTGCTTTTTGGGTGGAGGTTGGTAAAGCTTGGGAGTGCGCTACCCCTCTTGTTATTTCTGTTAGCGGTTCGTGTTTGAAATCTTGGATTCACCCCTAGGTTACCTTAAACACACTAAGCAGGACTGCTAGGCAGCAGCTACAAACGCCTGCCTGCCAGGCAGCAGCTACAAACGCCTGCCTGCCAGGCAGCAGCTACAAACGCCTGCCTGCTGAGCAGCAGCCATAAATCTCTGCCGGCAGCAGCACCTCTGTATTAACCCTTTCTTACCAAAAATGTTAATCTGCTACCCGTTAAAAACTTTTGCATGAACCCAATAACAAAAAATACACAGAACACTGCCCTCAACAGACACACACATACACACACATTCATGGGATCCCACAAACACACTCCACACAACTACAATATGTGAAACACAAAATGCAGACAATCATTACTCCCACTACCTGGTCCCACTTATAAAATGTAGTGCAACGACCCTGTGAAGACAATCAAGAAACCAGCTCTGAGCAGCATCATTGCAGTGCAAGGTGGCAGGCTCAATCTCAGCGGGCGTCCCCGCAGAGGCTCTGCCTCCCTCACATTGCATGAGGCTTGGGCTTCTATACTGACCAAAATGCACACTCATTCCAATGCAGGTGGCCAGCCTACATTGGGAGAAGTGGCCAGCAGTATCTACAAAGGTCTGCAAGGGTCGATAGAAACACAGACGTAGTTACATTTGCTAACTTTTAGTACATGAATAACAAAGAGAGACTATAAGCACACAGTACATCTGCATCCCCTACCCATCTTACTTTTCCCTTTATAGCTGCCCATTTATCATGAGGATCTGGGGGATATAAATCAGGCTTCTTTTCCGGATCAACAGGTCTCGGGTCAAAAGGACTATCCAGGTCAGCATCAGAATTATCAGGAGTCAGAACTTCAGGAGCAGCAACAGCAGTCTGATGAAAATGCACAGGCTCCTCATTAATGTGTTCTGGAGATTCAGCGTTATCAAGTGCCATTACAACATTTTCTCCCACAGGTTTCAGGTGATCTGAGAGTAGGCTCTTTCTCGGGATTAACAGGGTCCGGGGCAAAAGGATCGCCTTCATCCCCGTCCTCAGTCTCCGCAGCCGCAGCAGCGACTGGTGGAGGTTCGGGAGGGTGGGGGTCGGGGGGGTTGGGCTCTACTATCTCATTCTTTGACTTAGCCATGTCGGAGAGCTGTAAATTTGTAAGTCCGTCATGAAGTGTCTGTAATTTCTCATCTAACAATCTTGTCCATTTGTCCCACCCTTGACGATATTGAGGATCGGGCTCTGGGAGGAGGGAGTCCAAGGGAGGCGAAGGTGCTAAAGGTGGATACAAATTCGTATCCTCTGGCCCGTCCCTCGGTTCTGTTTTTTCCCATCTGTTGCTCCGTGGGGGTGGAAAAAGTTCTTCTGCTTGCATATTTTTTAAAGAGTCAGTGATTAGTCTCCACACAGTGGGGTATTTACTTGCCTCCTTGGATCCTTTACTTACCTCTTCCCACAGCATTGCCCCTATTTTCTCCCAAGTTGGGATTTGAAAGGCGGCATCCACTGAGGGGATTAAATCATTTCCCTTTGCCCAATGCAACAAAGCTTTCAAGGAAGGCTCATCATAACTCGCTGCTCTCATAGAGAGAGTGTGTTGGAGGAGCTTAACCACTGCTGACTCTTCTTTGGTCAGTGTGGACCCCATCTCCTCCCCAGCCGCTCACCTGATCAGGGCGAGATTCCCAAAACCTTTTGCACTAGTGATTCCCGAGTGCCGGGGCAGCACCCGATATTGGCCAGCTTCTGCCCCCTCTTTCCCATCGGTCTCGTCGTTTTCTCCAACGCCAATCTGAGGGTCCCTGTTCGGGTGCCACTTGTTGACGCAGAAGTCCCAGGCACAGCATAAACAACCAATATGATCAAGCTGTGCCAGTTTTTTTGTGCAGATAGCTCAGTATATATAGGCATTCTACTTGTCTATCATTAACACACACAACTCTAATTGGATACATGTATTGTTCACGCGACTCAATGTACAATAGGATTTGTTCAGACCCTCTGTCCACGCGCATAGTGCTCTCCGCCTACATTCTACTTGGTATCCTGCTTAATATCTAATTGGTTAATGTCTCTCAGCTAAGTGATAGTAACAGCTTAATGATAGGTTAACTATTACAGCATATGTTTCAAGGTTGCAGTTATCAGTTCCCTCCTGCACATCTCACTTAGCAACCCTCCTTGCCAACTTTCTCAAACTTCTGCACGTACGTGAACTCTAGTAACCTTCAGGCAAGGCCTCAAAGCCTGTGGGTTACTACCTTACAATTGTCAAGTAGTTGTCTGGATTGCTCACATGCCCGTTCACAGCCAAATAGCTCTCCACAGTAAAGTCTTTGGAAAATCATAACTGGGAAGGTCCTTTTAGGTTAATAACTTGGGAAGAGGGTATGCTTGTGTTTCTACAGATGGAGGCCCCTGCTGGATTCCTGCTCATTGTGTGCATCCTGTTTTGGATTCTGACTCCAACAAACGGAAATCTGCATCTACCCTCACTGACACCACGGAACAACTCTAACATCTGGGTGACCTTGCCCAGGACACTGATTCAAACGACCTTTTGTGCTTTGATACGTACAGCAGACCAGCCCTTCCATACATATCTAGTTGGCCTGCCGGTACATGGGGTAGTAACCAGAGCAACTATTTCTGATTGGGTTCAAGCGTTGCCCAACATAACGAGGCATCCAGAAGAGATAGATATTGTGGGCATGGTGAATGCTCGTCAATGTTGTTGTTTTGGCAGGAAAGGAATGCGATGTACCACTGCCATGACATGATCAGGCCAAGGTGTGTCAGGGTCTCTGTGGTCGGACCTGAAGCATTATCACAATTTTACTGATGTCAGACCAAACAGTCCTCTGTTTCGTAATATGACAGCAAATAATAGTTCATGGTGTTCTGTTGTTAATGAAACTACTATTGATAGCTTACCAAAAGCATTACCTAGAGGTATATTCTTATTGCGGGGTGACAAAGCATATCCCCGTATTCCATGGTGCCATGGGTTCAGCAGTAGCAGTCATTTTTCTCCTTCTTAGTAGCTGGTGCAGTGCTGTGTTTTTGACTTTCAGTCTGGGAACAGCGCTGATAACACCCATGTTTTTGGTTACTGCTTAATAATGTTTTGGTCTGACCAAGGACTTTCTGAGTCCCATGCTCTGCCAGGGAGGAGGGGAAGCTGGGAGGAAGCAGAGACGGGACCCCTGACCCAAATTAGCCAAAGAGGTATTCCATACCACAGCACGTCATGCCCTGGATGTAAAAACGAGGGGTAGGGACCCGGAAGAGGGGGGTTTGCTGCTGGGTCAGGCTTGGTATCGAGTGGTGAGCAGTTGTATCCTCTTCCCTTGTATTTCTCTTGTCATTATTATTATTGGAGGTAGCAGTAGTGGTTTGTGTTGTACCTTAGTTACTAAACTGTTTTTATCTCAACCTGTGGGAGTTGCATTCTTTCAATTCTCCTTCCCATCCCTCCGGGAGCGGGGGGAAGAAAGAGGGGGGAGTGAGTGAGCAAACTGCGTGGCTGAGAGGCTTAAACCACGACACATGGAAACCAAGAGGAGGTCCGTGTACGTTGGGGCGGCTATCATGGCTTACACCCAGCATAGGTATGATCTTAAATCACGCAGTTACACAGAGGTCGCCAAAAACGAGCAACGCTTGTCTCCAGTTGTAATGATAATGTTGATCTCTGGAAGAGAGGGGAAATTATTATAACTAGCTTCTTTATGCCGGGAGTTGCTGCTGCTAGAGCATTAACGCAATTAAATAAGCTTGCTTGCTGCTTAGGAAAACAAACTACTGAGACGGCAAAAATCTTAAGTGCCTTAGCAATAGATATTAACTCTGTAAGACACACTACTCTTCAAGATAGAACAGCCGTTGATTTTTTATTCTTAGCACATGGGCATGGTTGCCAAGAATTTGATGGAATGTGTTGTATGAACTTATCAGATCACTCTCAGTCCATTCATGCTAGCATTCAGAAATTAATGGACCAAACTCAGAAATTGCAGGAAGATGATGGATTTTTTGGACTGGGAAAGTGGTTGAGCTCCTGGGGACTGGAAGGCTGGGTTGTATCTCTGATAAAAGATGGACTTATGATGTTGTTTGTTCTACTCTGTATTATGCTTGTGGTGCCATGCTTGTTATCCTGTCTGCAAAGGGCCCTGCAGCGGATGATAAACACGGCCTTTTTTGTTAAAAAACAAGAAGGGGAAATTGTGGGGGACTACATGACTGAGGGCATGAAGTTAGAACTTAGCCTTGAAGATATCAAAGCTTATCCTTGAAGAATGAGGCACCAAAGGTATCCGGATGGGAAAGCAGAAGGCATCTGGATGAGAAAGCAGAAGGCATCTGGAGGAGCGAGCAAGTCAGAGGGAGTAACTAACTGCAGAACAAGAGCTTGGCAAGATAACAGACTTTAGTAATGCGGCAAAGGATCATCCAGTAATGTGCTGTTACTAACTGATGTAACCAATGGCTAAAAGACCCATGTATGTTCGAAACTGCATATAAGTAAGGGCTTGTAATAATAAGATGAGAACTTTCTACTGAGTCACTGAAGAAATGTGTGTGTGTGTGTTTTTTGGTCGTCTCGACCGTGACAGTGAGATTGTCTTCCAGCTCTTGGGGTTGATGAGTCACTTTATCCACTGTTGGTGCTGCTGCTTACCTCCAGCTCAATGATGCCAATGAGGGGGCATATGATGATGGCGCACTCCATGTAAACTTCTGCCACATAGGTCATGTACATTCAACTTCATCTGGATCTACAGGTGCATTCCCAGCATCTGGCCTGCAATAGATCATCTCTAGAATGGCTCGTTCACTCAGATACTGGAGGCCTTTCTCCATCGTGGTCTACTTGCTTGGGCAACATATAACATTGTCCTTGTAGGGATACCTGTCCTTCACAGGTGCCAAGAGCTGCCTCCAGAGGCTGAGAGCTTGTTTCTCTTTCTCAATCACTTTGCCAATTCCCCCTTCCCTAGCAGGTGATCCCAGCTGCTTGGCTTTCCTACCTTCTAGTTTGTGACCGTTGGCCCCATTATCCCAGCATCAGAGCAACCAGGCAACTATGTGCTCTCCTGGAAGATGGCTGAAATGTTTTTGCATATTCCAGAGCTCAGTCAAGGTCAGGGATCAAGAAGTTACCTCTTCCTCTGATTCCTGTGCTAATTCCTATCATTCAGACGTCACCCTCTCTGGTACGTGAATTGAGTCTTCATCATTCTTCAGTGCACGACTGGCTCTTTGTGGCTCTCGTTTGCTTTTCCCATTGCTTGTAGGGGAAACCGATATTGGCACGTGTTGGTCCTTTGGTTCTTCTGCAGTGTCTATCACTGTGGTTTGAGTGGCTGCAGTGTCTGTCCCCGGGGTTAGAGTAGCTGCTGCGCTTTGGGTTTGAGTAGCTGTGTTGTGATTCGGAGAAAACTCCAGGAACTCGCCAACAAAGTTTAAGTTGACAAGCAGGTATTCTTTATTGTGGCACCAGAGACACAGGGGATAGCTCTACCTAGCGTGTGTACTCGTATTGCTGAACAAGCTGTCCTTATATAATCACTGGGCATACATATTCATTACGTACATACATGCATATTCATGAGGCTGAGTATGAATTACATCATTTTCCAGAAAGTTTCCCTGCATGCATACAAAAATGTGGTGGTGGTTTCTGAGGGTTGTTTACTTCTTCCAACAATCTTCATCACTTCTAGCAGCCTTTGAAGCACCAGCAGTAGATGTTTATACCAGCTTAATTGGTTCAGTAACACTGCAGACATAACAATCATCCTGTCCTTCTACTTATCAGTTAATTTAGCTGCAGCTCATCCTGGACACCTGCTAGTCCCAGATACTCCCCATCCCCACGTCCTGTTTTTCTATCCTGTTTTTCTTACACTTATTTTGTACTAAGGTCATAAGGACCTAAAACTATGCCAACTACAACAGCTTATCTTATACAAGGATTCTCATTATGTTCTCTAGCTGCATTCTACTATTTTTCTTTCTGTGAAACATGCACCTCAGTTATTTTCCATTGCTACTGTTACAAAGCCATCAAACTTAACATTACTTAAAACTGATTCTACTTATTTACAAAGGTTTATATTTCATTTTGTGATTTTGTGCCTCCTTGTCTCAGTTGTCTGTTGCTTTGCCATCAGATCCAGAGTCATCTTTTTCCAAAGACTCTCTGTATGCGTAGGCCAAGCCCCAGCACGTTGCCATGATTTGTCCCTCTCTGGTATAGCCAGGACAGCACCACACCTTGTCTAAGTGTTCTGCTAATTTTTTCGGATTTTTCATTTGTTCAGGGGTGAAGTTCCAAAGCACTGGAGGGGCCCGCTGGCCTAGGAGCTTGCCCATGTGATCCCACACACCCTGCCATTCATGACTGTCCAGCCTCAGGGAAGATCTCTTGGTGGTCCTCTTAGATCATTGTTTAACCTTAGACAAGACCCAAGCCTGACCCTGCTTAACTTTACAGAGCAGACAAAATAGGGCATTCTCAAGGTGGGATGGTCTTGGGTAAAACACATGCTCTATTTGTGGCAACGTGCTGATTCCCAGCAAAAGAAGCAGGCAGGTTTCAAGGGTATCCAAAGTATATTCAAACCCTTTAGAATTCTCAAATGCTGCTGTAAATAGCCTGGTGGGGGAGCGGGGGGTGTGAGGGAATTTCACTGTCATAGGTTGGGCCCCCAAGGAAAGAAAAAAAAAGATGTGTAATTGCTAAAAATTCCCATTACATGCCTCCCATAGTATAGAGGTAATGAACACACTGAGAATGCATTCCAGACCAGTTTCATAATCAATGATTCTATTGCATTACAAGTCATTACCATAAAGTAGAGCAAAACGAGAACCTTAGCCCATGCCCCAAAGCTGATAAACGCTAAAACAGCAAATGGTGGCTGCAAGTAAGGTGTGGCATAATGAAACTGAGACCAAGCTCAACAACTCAGAGAGCAAATAAATATTTATGCCAATGAGTGGGTATATGATGATGGCGCACTCTGTGTAAGTTTCCGCCACGTGGGTCGCGTACATTCAACTTCATCTGAATCTATGGATGCATTCCCAGCATCTGGCCTATGATAGATCATCTCTAGAATGGCTAATTCCCTCAGGTACTTGAGGCCTCTCTCTATCGTGGTCCACTTGGCTGAGTGACTTGAACATCGTCCTTGTAGGGAAACCTATCCTTCACAGCTGCCAAGAGCCGTCTCCAAAGGCTGAGGGCTCATTTCTCTTTCGCAATCACTTTGCCAATTCCCCCTTCCCTAGCAAGTAATCCCAGCTGCTTGGCTTTCCTACCTTCTAGTTTGTGACCGTTGGCCCCATTGTCCCAGCATCAGAGCAACTAGGTAATGATGTGCTCCCTTGGAAGACAGCTGAAAACCTTTCGCATATTCCACAGCTCAGTCGAGGTCTGGGACTGAGAAGTTACCTCTTCTTATTCCTCTTCCTCTGATTCCTGTAGTAACAACACTCATTCAGATGGCATCCCCTTTAGTGTGCACATTGGGTCTTCATCTTTCTTCACTGTACAGGTTGCTCTTTGTGCCTCTCGTTTGCTTTCCCCTTTGCTTACAGGGACAACTGATATTGGCACATGTTGGTCCTTTGGTTTATCTGCAGTGTCTGTCACCGGGGTTGGAGTGGCTGCAGTATCTGTTGTTGGGGTTGGTGTACCTGCTGTGCTTGGAGGTTGAGCAGCTGCGTTGTCTGTTGCTTTGCCATCAGATCCAGAGACATCTTTTTCCAAAGACGCTCTGTACACATAGGCCAAGCCCCAGCTCTTTGCCATGATTTGTCCCTCTCTGGTATTGTCAGAACAACACCACACCTCATTTAAGTGTTTTACTAGTTTTTCTGGATTTCACGCTTGTTCAGGGGTGAAGTTCCAATGCAGTGGAGGGGCCCACTGGCTTAAGTGCTTGCCCATAGGATCCCACACAGCCTGCCATTCATGACTGTCCAGCCTCAGGGAAGTTCTCTTGGTAGTATTCTTAAATCATCATTTAACCTTAGACAAGACCCGAGCCAGAACCTGCTTAGCTTACGAGATTGGACAAGATCAGGTGTTCTCAGGGAGGTCACACTGTAGGCAAAACATAGAAAGAATATGCAGCAACAAGCTGGTTCCCAGCAAAAGGAGCATGGTGCTTTCAAGGGCATTGAAAGGATATTCAAGATCTTTAACTTTTCCAGAATCTACTCCTGTGGAGACGTAAAGCATGAACCCCGTTTCTGGTCATGAAACGAAATCGTTTATTATCTGATGGTCCAGGGTTGATATAGGCTTTCCGAAGTACCCGCGTGTACAAGCGGCTAATACAATTGGTTCACTAACACCCCCCACGTGGGTCTCTTCACTTCTTCATTGGTGGATATCTTGCTCACTGGTTGCCTTGATTGGCTGCTTGCTTCTCGCTTCTCTCTTCCTTCTTATCTTGCCCACAATACTCCCAAAACTTTCCCATCAACATTCCTCAGCTGTCTCAAAGCTTTCCCAGGAGCTAGTCCAACTCAGAAATCTTTCACATTTACACCCACACTTGGCTACAAAGTAGGACTGAATTTACTTACTTACAATGGATTTTATTTCATCCTATACTTCTCTATTTCAGTAATAAAGGGGATAGTGAGAGGACAGATTGGAAAAAAGGTAGAAAAATGAAGCAAAGATTCAGGGTGCAGAGAGAGAGAGAGAAAGAGAGAGAAAGAGAGAGAAGGAGAGTCACCACCTTGGATCTAGGGGTGTCCTGGGGATCCATCGCCACCGTCGGTGGTGGGAGTCCTTCAGGGTTCATAGTCGGTATCGGAGCAGAGTGTCCCCCAAGAGTCTACAGTAGTTGTCAGAGGTGGGTGTCCTCGTGGAGACATTCTTCTGAAGTCATCTCCTTGAAGGTGCCCCATGGAGTGTGTCTCGTGGAGTTGCCCTCATGGCGATGTCTCATGGAGGGTATCCCTCAGGGTCCATAGTAGTCATCGGTGGAGAGTGTCCTCACCGAGGTGTCCTTCTGGAGTCATCCTCATGGCAATGGCTCCCTGGAAATGTGCCTCTTGGTGATTACCTTTTCCCCCTTTAATGAGTTGGGGGGGAGTACCTCTGTTCTTCATGTCACGTATTACACGTTCCTGGTGGACCAGTTTCCCTGATCTTGCAGCCAGCTCTTCAACTGCACGTGTCTGCGCGCGTGCAGACAAGTGATGTGCGTGCCTGCACACACACATCGGCAGCAATTCTTGGGATAATGGGTAGCAATTCCTGACACCAATCCTCAAGAGTCTTATCTCAGCTCTTTCCCAGTCATCCCTCAGGCAATGGATGGTGGAGTTCCAGTTCAGCTCCTCACACCCTTCTCCCAAGCAGTGGATATTGGAGTCTTATCTCAACTCCTCCCACCCATCTCTGAGACAAAAGATAGGTGGATTTCCAGCTCAGCTTCTCAGACCAATCTTTGAGACAATGGACAGTGGAGTCTGATTTCAGATCAGTCTCTCACACAGAGCCACCCCAGGGATGCTCCCAGCTGCTCTGACCATTCTCTTTCTGCTGCCATTGGCTCTGTCATGACACAGAAGTCACTACTCTGGGTGCCATGATGTGTTGGTTCAGTTCACCCCATGGCAGAGCTGCTGAGCAGCAAATATGGGACTAACCTGAGCAATCCCTATGCTCTCCCTGCTTGGTCCCCATGGATGTCCCATCCCCAGAAAACCCCTGCAGCTCCTTTACCAGGTGTCTGTGGAGCCTGGTAGAAGATCGCCACGTGGTGGTCACAGCAAAGTCAGTGTAATAAATCAGTGTTATCCCATCCCAAATTCCCAGCATGGCAGGGAGCCAGTAGCAGAGAGTGGTGTTATGTGGGAGCTCCCCTAGGAGGACATGTCCCTCTCCATCATACTCAGGGGGTCCCTGGGGACCAGAGGGAGAGTTGCTGATGGGTTGGGCTGTGTCCTGGGTTCAGCAGTAGCAGTCATTTTTTCTGCTTCTTAGTAGCTGGTGCAGTGCTGTGTTTTTGACTTTTGGCCTGGGAACAGCGCTGATAACACCAATGGTTTTAGTTACTGCTCAAATGTTTAGTCTGACCAAGGACTTTCTGAGTCTCATGCTCTGCAAAGGGAGGAGAGGAAGCCGGGAGGAAGCAGAGACAGGACTGTGGAATAATTAGGAAATTTGGGGTAATTGGGAATTAAATCTATATTAAAAATGCAGCATTGTCCACACATAAGAGAAAATGGACTTTCAGGGCCTCTCAGGGCGAGATGCAGCCATACCTGGTATGCCAGGAATGTGCACTCCACAGCGGTTCCCGTAACAGGCGGAGGATCCAGGGAGGTGGAGATTTCGCGGGTATGCTCTGTCCTAACTTCAGCAGATAAAACGGGAACTAGGTGGTACAAGAAACTGATAAGCTGCATACTTGCCATCCTGAGCCAGCGGCCTGTCATCTTTTTGACAAAATACCGTCCTAGTGTGAACTTTGCTTCATTATAATACTAAAATACACACCCCTCTCCAGTGCGACCCCCCTCCGAAATAAGACCACCTCTCTCTGAGCATGCTCTCTGAATTTTTAGTCTCATATACCTTTAAATCGAGGCGAGAGAAATTTTCACCAATGGTAATAAAGGTATGTATGACTAGAGTCACTCAAGCTCCACCTTGAAGGTAAAAATAATATAAAATAGGCCAAGAGAAAGGGGGATTTTAGGGAAGATATCATCGTGGACGAGTTAAGGAAGATAACATCAACCAACTCCTGGGACCAGTCGACGGGCTGGACCTCTCTTCCCCCCCATAGGGACGCCTGTGGGTAAGACTTGCACTGTATCCAGTGCTTTCCTAGGAAAAACTTAGAATCTCTATAGAGTTATTCTTATTTGTCACCTGTATCTTTTAGAGCTAAGCTGTGTCAACTTTATCAAGCGCTTGTATTCATGTAACTATTATATGCACGTGCTTCTGCAGACAGTATTTATCACCGGCAATCCATAAGAACCTGTATCTGTTGCATCAATAAACTGCACTGTTTCGGTAATCGATCGTAATTCTCTCACTGAACACAACCCCATCTCTCAGTGTGGCCGTGAGAGTTCAGGAGCAATTGACAGTGTGGTACATTATCAGTGAATCCGGATTAATACGCGCCCGGACTGATAGTTGCATCTGATTGTACCCTATCAGTGAATCCGGAATTAATACGCGCCCGGACTGAATTATCAGTGAATCCAGAATTAATACGCGCCCGGACTGAATTATCAGTGAATCCGGAATTAATACCTGCCCGGACTGATAGCTGCGTACTATCAGTGAATCCGGAACCAATACACGCCCGGACTGATAGTTGCATAGTGAAGCCGCTCCTGGCCCCTCTTATAAAGTAAGGGGTTCATTCTCCCCTTTTTACGTAACCTGACCCAAACTAGCCAGAGAGGTGTTCCATACCACAGCACCTCATGCCCACTATATAAACTGGGGCAGTTACCCAGAAGGGTTAGATCACTGCTTGGTCGGGCTGGGTATCGGTTGGTGGGTGGTGAGCGGTTGTATTCTCTTCCCTTGTTATTTCCCTTATCATTTTTATTATTGGTGGCAGCAGTAGTGATTTGTAGTATACCTTAGTTACTGGATTCTTCTTATCTTAACGCATGGAAGTTACATTTTTTCGATTCTCCTCCCCATCCCTCCGGGAGCATGGGGGGGGAGAAAGGGGGGGAGTGAGCGAGCGAACTGTGTGGCTAATTTACGGCCAGGCTTAAACCACAGCAGTTCTTTTTGGTGCCCAATGTGGGGCACGAAGGGTTGAGATAACGACAGGATTAATAATCCCTCGTCACAATGCTGATTCATTGGCTCTCAAAGTTGTTGCTCTTGATCTCACAGGTTCAGCATGTTGTACCTTACTTACAGCCAGTATTGGCTGACTTAGTGTTTATCAGATGGGGGGCATGGGCTAAGGTTCTTGTTTCATTGTACTTTAGGGTAATGACTTGCAATACGGGTGGGCTCTGGCAGCAGGGCAGGATGGATGGCTTGTACCTGGCTGTCCTGCTGCTCTTCACCGTCCTGGCCCTCGTCCTCGCCTCTGTCTTCATGAGGCTGTGGGGAGACAAGGAGGAGCGGCCCTGGGAGCCACCGGCTACCAAACCGGCCCGAGAGCACGGCCCCGGGGACCAGGAGGCCGGTAGGGAGCAGCTGCTGGTGGAAGAGGTTGGGGCGGTTGAGGAGGGGAAGGAAGCGGCTGCCAAGCAGCAGGAGGAGGCAGCGGAGGAGCCGAGCCCTGCAGCCGAGCCCAGCCCCACGGCAGCCGAGAGCATTCCCTGGCAGCTGCCTGCAGAGCCCTGTGAGCCTGAGCCCCAGGAGGATGCAGGAGACCACGCAGCACTTCCCAGCAAGGCAGAGGAGGAAGATATGGACTCAGAAAAAGAGAAGCTAGCGGTGAGAGGGCCAACAAGCACAGCAGCTACACCAGCCCCAGTGACAAGTACAGCAGCGTCATTTGAGAGTTCTGAAGGTTTTGAATGGCCTTTGGGTACCCTTGAGACCTGCCTGCTGATTGTGATGGGGATCACCATGTTGGCACACATACAGAGTGTGTTTTACCCACGACCATTTTGTCTGGTCCTGAGAGTTAAGCAGAGTCGGGTTTGGGCCTTGTCTGGGGGTAGATGATGATGTAGGGCCACCAAGAGATTTTCCCCGAGGCTGGACAGTCATGAGTGGCAGGGTGTGTGGGACAGTATGGGCAAGTCCACTGGACCCCCTCCAGTGCTTTGGAAGCATCGGAAATGGAAGGCAGCTGTATGGAGTCCCCAACGACAAGCTACAGAAACTGCTGGAGAGGAGGGTGAATTATTTTGAGCCTGGTGGGTCCATGACACTTCGGGCCATAAGGGCAGAGATGCAACATATAGATGGACTCATGATCAAGGGGTGGACTTAGCAATGGACAGTATTGCCCAGGTTATTGACGAGTGTGAACACTGCACACAGCCTCTCCTGCTCTGAAAGACTGTTACAAGAGATGGAACCCAATATCATGGACCGAATGGAATCAGCAGCTTTGTAGGGATTGGTCCATGCACTAAGGAATGATCTCACCTTCTCTCTCTCCCTCCGTGTGTGTGTGTATGTATATATACATATGTATATATATAAGAGTGATGGCATATTGAAAATGTGGGATCTGAGCATGACGTGAATGGTATGGAATAAGGGGTGGACACTGTCCTGGGTTCGGCAGTAGCAGTCATTTTTTCTCCTTCTTAGTAGCTGGTGCAGCGCTGTGTTTTTGACTTTTGGCCTGGGAACAATGCTGATAACACCGATGGTTTTAGTTACTGCTCTAATGTTTAGTCTGACCAAGGACTTTCTGAGTCTCATGCTCTGCAAAGGGAGGAGGGGAAGCTGGGAGGAAGCAGAGACAGGACACCTGACCCAAACTAGCCAGAGAGGTGTTCCATACCACAGCACCTCATGCCCACTATATAAACTGGGGCAGTTACCCGAAAGGGTTAAATCACTGCTTGGTCGGGCTGGGTATCGTTTGGTGGGTGGTGAGCAGTTGTATTCTCTTCCCTTGCTATTTCCCTTATCATTATTATTATTGGTGGTAGCAGTAGTGATTTGTGTTATATCGTAGTTACTGGACTGTTCTTATCTCAACCCATGGGAGTTACATTCTTTCGATTCTCCTCCCCATCCCTCTGGGAGCGGGGGGGGGGGGGGGGAGGAAGAGGGGCAAGTGAGAGAGTGACTGTGTGAGTTACGGCTGGGCTTAAACCACGATAGACTGGGTGGGTGCTGCTGGGGCTGGGAAGCCAAGGCTGTCCCATCACCCTGTCCCCCTGTGCTGGGCTACTCATGGTGACACAGGAGCTGGAGCTGATGGAAAACACCTTGGCAAGCAAGCAGGTTGCCCGGGCTTCCTTTACCCAGCAGGAGCAGAGCCGCCTGCTCTGGGAGGATGGCAGCATCATGAAGGAGAATATCACCAAAGTCACCGCCCTCAGGCTAAGGCTGGATGAGTCCCAGAAAGTGCTGCTCAAGGAGTGGGAGTGAGTACTCAGGTTGTTATCTCTGGGGGGTGCCAGCCAAGCCCAGACTGGTCCCCACAGGGATGGGATGTCCTATTGGGTCCTGCTGCTGTCACCAGTGTTGTCTCTCCCCAGGGACAAGCTGGCACTCAGCAAGAGCATCGAAAAACTGGAGGGTGAGCTCAGACAGTGGAAGATCAAGTACAAGGAGCTCAACAAGAACAAGCAGGAGGTGTTGAAGCAGGTGAGCAAGGTGCCTGGGGACCACGGGTGCCCCAGGGAGCGGCCTGTCCTGATGGATGGACATGGTGACCCACAGCCACCTCCCCAACTCCAGGGTACTCATTAAGAGTCTTAATCAGCACTGTTGAGCCAGTTGGTCCATCCACAAATGTTGGGTGGATGGGTACAGGCAGGGTTCGGGTGGTACAAGGAGGGTGCTCACTGCCTGCTTTGGGTGTTGTGTATCATCCCCCTCCCCAGCTCAACATCCTGAAGGAGATCCACCAGGACGAGATAGGGCACATCTCTGAGGACCTGGAGGATGAGCTGGGTGCTCGCTCCAGCATGGACAAGAAGCTGTCTGAGCTGCAAGCAGAGGTGAGGACAAACCCCAATGAGGGGGGTGAAAGGATCAGCAAGGGAGGTCCCTGATGCCTTCTGGTCACACCATGTCCCTGTTCCAGATGGAGCGGCTGCAGGCAGAGAACACAGCCGAGTGGGGCCAGCGGGAGCGGCTGGAGATGGAGCAGCTCAACCTGGAGCAGGAGAACAAGAAGCTGAGGGTGCAGATTGAGGACCTGGAGGAGGTGCTGGCTTTCAAGTGGTGCCAGACAGCCAGCGCCCTGGACACCAACCTCAAAACCATCCAGGCCGAGCTCTTCAAGAAGAACCATCCCTGACACCCCCTCCCTGGGTGACCCTGTCACTTCAGTAGTGGCTCAGCATCCCCCAGGACCTCCTGAAGCCTAAACTCTGCCACCACCCTTCATCTACGAGGTTGCAGTGACCCCATCCTTGGTCTGTCAGCTCCTCTATCATGGGGTGGGATGGTGGGAGAGATCCCTTGAGAGGGAGGAAGGGGCACACAGTGGTGGGGTGGCTCTCGCCCACTCAGCCCCCCACTGCATACCCACCATAGGAGCTGGCTGACCTGAAGCATGTCCACAGCAAGCTGAAGAAGCAGTACCAGGAAAAGATAGCTGAGCTGGCCCATGCCAACCGCTGTGTGGAGCAGCATAAGGATGAGGTGAAGAAGCTGCGCCTGAGAGTGGAGATCAAGAAGAAGGCTTGACCAAGCTGAAGACAAGGTGGGGAAACTTGGGCTGGTGGAGGGGGGTTGAGGTGGGCAGCTCCTCTCAGTCACCTACAGCTCCATCCCATCCCATCCTACAGCTGGATGAGGCCCACAAGAAGATGTGGAAGCTGCAGCAGTCGCAGACGGAGCAGAGCGAGAGCTTCCAAGTGCAGCTGGAGCATCTGCAGTCCTGGTGAGTAGGGGACTGGGGTGGGCCATGGTGGGGACCACCAACGAACCATGGTGGGGTGACATTCTTCTCACCACCATCCCTCAACCACCATCTGCCCTGTTGAGCGCCAGGCTAAGCACAGCCAAAGTGCCTCCAGCATCCTTGGAGGGTGTGCAACCAGCCTTGGAGCAGCCTTCACCCCGCTGCAAGCTGGGTGTCATTCACCTCCCAGTTAAACCAGCACAAAGCTGTCCACAGACCAGTGCAGCCCAGTTTCACACTGCTTGGTGTTTCACCTGCCAGTACCAGGGCTAGGGCAGGCTCCAAGTGTCCCACGCCAGATTGGGGAGGCAGAAGGTGGGATTTATTGCCCTTTGAAAGGTTCCCTGGCCTTGCTTTGCCTCCCCAGCAGCAAGGAGCTGAAATGGCCATGGGAGATCGATGCTGCATCTCTGGGAGGGATGGGGGGTGTGTTTATCATCTCCCTATATTTTATTGGCACATTGCCATTAAATCATAGAGGAATAATGGAAGCTCCATCTTCCCACCCTGCACTCCACCTTAAATAATTCATGCCTTCCAGTAAAATGCAGCAAACTGGTCGGATCTGACCATCCCCTGGGCCTTTGGAATTCAAATTTGCTTCATAAATTTTCATTGATGAATTTTCATGCAAGGGTGAGTGAGGAGCTAAAACCACCGCAGGCTCCTGATTTATTTCTGATTTCAGAGCAGCATGTTCCACATCAGAAGTCAGATTAGGAGCAGGGGCATTTTTAGCTTCCTCTTGTGCACAAGATAAACAAGCACCTAACACTGCACACATAACGTTTTCACCTTTTCCCTCTTTAAGCTTGTGTAAAGCCCAACACTGCTCAATGCATTCTACCACTTTCTCTTCATCCTTCCAAAACTTTTGGGCCCACTCCTTCCCAGCTGGGGAAGGGGCACAATCATATTTTTGCAGCAGTTTATCCATGGCAATCCTGCCGACTACGCCAATTTTCTGTTACGTTAAAAGGGGGGAAAATAAACCCCTTGTTTTATTCTCCAATATGTAACTACCAGTCCGGCCGCGATCGCTGTTTCGAACCTTACTGATCCGGATTCACCGAGAGTGGGAAACAAACCCCTTGCTTTATTAGAGGAAGGACAGGAAATGGCTCCAATATGCAACTACCGGTCCGGCCGCATTCGCTATTTCGAACCTTACTGATCCGGATTCACTGATAGTGCACCACAACTAGAAACAGGGTCGTATTCAGTGAGAAAATTAGTTTATTGATACAATAGATACAGGTTCTTACGGATTGCTGGTGATAAATACCGTCTGCAAAAGCACGTGCGAATAATAGTTACACGAATACAAGCGCTCGATAAAGTTTACACAGCCTGGCTCTAAAATATAAAGGTAACAGTAAAAGTAACTCTATGGAGATTCTAAGTTTTCCCGGGGAAGCACTGGATACAGTGCAGGTCTTACCCACAGGCATCCCTATGGGGGGGGAAGAGAGGTCCAGTCCGTCGTCGACTGGTCCCTGGAGTTTGTTGATGTTATCTTCCATGATGGTATCTTTCCCGATATCCCCCTTTCTCTTGGGTCATTTTATACTATTTTCACCTTCAAGGTGGAGCTTGAGTGACTCTAGTCATACATACCTTTATTGTTATTGGTGCAAATCTCTCTTGCTTCGTTTTAAAGGTATATGACACCGAAAATTCAGAGCGCATGCTCAGAGGGGGGTGGTCTCATTTTGGAGGGGGGGTCGCATTGGAGATGGGAGTGTATTTTAACATATAAATGCATTATAATGACATTATAATGAAGCAAAGTTCACACAGAGGACGGCATTCTGTCAAAAGATGAGAGGCTGCTGGCTCAGGGTAGCAAGTATGCAGCTTATCAGTTTCTTGTACCACCTAGTTCCCATCTTTTGGAGAGTAGCCGCAAGATCTCCTTCCTATTCCACCCTCCATCCGTGTTGCCACAGGAACCGCTGTGGAGTGCACATTTCTGGCATACCAGGTGTGCCTGCATCTTGCCCTGAGAGGCCCTGAAAGTCCGTTTTTCCCTTATGTGTGGACAATGCTGCATTTTGATTATAAATTTAATTCCTAATTATCCCACATTTCCTTATTATTCCACAGAAAGCCCAAGCTTCATTCGATGTGGGGGAGGCAGAGCGTCCTCAGGGACGCCCGCTGAGATTGAGCCTGCCACCTTGCACTGCGCAAGCCTTCCCATGAGCTGGACAAATGAGTGGAAAAACCCAATGCCTCAGCTACAGGAACTGACAGTGAATACCCCAAGCAGAATGAGATAGAGGAAGAGAAAAACGAATGATTGCAAAACATCACTTGGGGGCAACTGAAAAGTAACAGCTTGAATATATGTGCTTGTAAAGTAGCTCTTATTAGAGGCTGTGATTTTGTGTATCAAACCACCGGTATTTACTAGTAAGTTGCTAATAAGAAACTACACCTTGTATGGATTTGTCACTTGGAAAACAGATGTTAGAGTATGCAAATTTGCAGCAGCTGCTAGAAAATGCTAAGGCAAAAGCTAGAAAGATTCTAATACAATGGTAGTGTTATAAAGCACGCAATGGAACAAATTAAGAGGGTGGGAGAACTCCACTGGTAGGAAATTTCTTTGGCTGGTCCCTCACTGCCATCAGCATCTTCAACATGCTGCTGCACCCTGTAATAGTTACTCTGCTAATGTAAATCTCTGTGTGCTTTGCCATGGTAGTGACTTGTTACTGGATGAAGCAGGTGAAACTCTGCATTGACAACGAGGTGGAAGGACTGAGGTTGGCCAAATGCCTCCTACCACAGTCAAGGGCAAGACTGGGTTGGCCTCTGTGTTTGGCACCAAGAAGAACCTTTAGCTCCACTGTTGGCTGCAACCCAGCAGGCATTGAGCGGTGGGGACACATGCCATGCCAGACCTTGATGTGAGAGATGGCCTCCCTGTTATCAGAGAGCTATCCAGGAGAGAAGGGCAGACCAAGCAGCCTGTGGTTGGCATATGTTGGAGATACGATCTAGTCCAAATCCCCTGCTCAAGTAGGGTCATCTAAAGCAGGTATTATATAGAAAACAAAAAAAAGGGGAATGCAAGGATTTTCTCCACACAAACAGTTAACAAAAGCACAATTTGTACTAAATTTTTTAAATTTGTCTTGTTTTGATTCTCTTTCTGCAATACAGCGCTTGTGACATCTGACGGACGATTCCTTGCCCAAACCACCGGTTCTATATAAGGACCTCCATGATAGCGAGTGGAAAGGACCAGAGCCATTGCTGACATGGGGTCGAGGATACAGCTGTGCACAGCTAGCGACAGGACCATACTGGCTGCCAGCAAAACATATAAAGCCCCAGAATTCAACAACAGAAAGAAACGACAATGACAGAAATCTCTGTAATATCTGTTCTATTATGTGTGACCATGGGTAATGGACAAGTATACTGGGCACATTTGTTAAATCCCCCATTTTTCCGACCTGTTACATGGTGTGTAGGATTCACTGGTATGCCACATGTTATAAAGGTTCAAGTGACTTCAAATCAGACTAATCTTACTGAAATAATGCTGCCTGGAGTAGTGGCTGGTTACGTTAATTACACAGGTCAAGCAGTGATAGGGAGGACACAGCAAATTGTAAAAAACATGCTGGTAAAACAAAAAGGGGGAATGACAGGGATGACCCCAAATGCACGAATCTGTCCATACAGACATGATAGGCAAGAAGTATTCTCAGAGATGATATCTGGTTTATAGCATGAACTCCTTTAGGGCTATGCTCGTCTTAAACCTTGACTTCCGATGTAGTGGCTTTCCTTCACCAACTCCTTATCCCATAAAGATGAAGCAGCAAGGACCTTTTTATAGCATACCCTTTCAGTTCTTCTGTGAGACCTCACTTGGAGTATTGTGTGCAGTTCTGGTGTCCTGAACATAAAAAGGACATGGAACTGTTAGAACAAGTGCAGAGGAGGGCCACGAGGATGATCAGGGGACTGGAGCACCTCCCGTATGAAGATAGGCTGAGAAAATTGGGGCTGTTCAGCCTGCAGAAGAGAAGGCTGCGTGGAGACCTCATAGCAGCCTTCCAATACCTGAAGGGGGCCTATAGGGATGCTGGGGAGGGACTCTTCATTAGGGACTGTGGTGAGAGGACAAGGGGTAATGGGTTTAAACTTAAACAGGGGAAGTTTAGATTGAATATGAGGAAGAAATTCTTTACTGTGAGCGTGGTGAGGCCCTGGAATGGGTTGCCCAGGGAGGTTGTGGATGCTTCATCCCTGGTGGCGTTCAAGGTGGGGTTGGACATAGCCTTGGATGGCATGGTTTAGTGGGAGGTGTCCCTGCCCATGGCAGGGGGGTTGGAACTCGATGATCTTGAGGTCCTTTCCAACCCTAACTATTCTATGATTCTATGATTCTATTGTTTGTCTTAAATGTTTTAACATTATCCAGTTCTGATTTACACAAGGGCATGAATGTCCCCCCAGTGATTAGGCATTTTTCTGCACTAACCCATGTAGGCCCAGATCCGATACCAGGGAAAGAACCTGTTATGGTGATGGTAAAGAAGTCTTTGGAAAATCATAACTGGGAAGGTCCTTTTAGGTTACTAACTTGGGGAAGAGGATATGCTTGTGTCTCTATAGAACGAGGACCCCGATGTATCCTCACGCGATGTACCTGTCCGTTTATACAAGCGATGGCTGCCAATGAAGATTGATCTCGATTCATCGCTGAAGTTAACCCATGGGAACTGTACAAAGTTAGACAGTATCTTTTTGGAGAACCAGTCAACGGAGAGCGTATCTGTGCGGGAGCACATCGCAACTGGACTTTCCAGCCACTAGTAATAGACTGGGAACATTTAAGCCCAGAGAGGGTACCACTGGACAACAGGGTTGCTTTTGGACGTTGATTCTGTGAGGCATTCCTCACTACATTACAGAACGACTGTTGATTTTTTATTGTTAGCTCAAGGCCATGGGTGTGAAGATTTTGATGGTATGTGCTGAACAAACTCATCAGATCATCCATAAAAGCATTCCGGACTTAATAACAAGGACATCACACCTTCAGGAAGATGAGGGACTGAACTAGTTGAACAAAGTGTTTTCTGGCTTGAGCATTACAGGATGGCTTTACTTTATCTTAATCATTTTGTCAGTCTTTTTAGGTATTCTAATCTGTGTGCCTTGTGTCGTGGTTTAAGCTTCTCAGCCACAAACAGTTTTGCTCACTCACTCACTTCCCCCTCTTTCTTCCCTCCGCTCCTGGAGGAATGGGAAGGAGAATCGAAAGAATGCAACTCCCACAGGTTGAGATAAGAACAGTCCAGCAACTAAGGTGTAACACAAACCACCACTGCTACCACCAGTAATAATAATGACAAGAGAAAAATACAAGGGAAGAGTTTTTTCTTCCCCCCCACTCCGTAGGGGGGGGGGGGGGGGGAAGAAGAATCGAAAGAACGCAACTCCCACGGGTCGGGACAAGAACAGCCCAGCAATCAAGGTACAACACAAACCACCGCTACCACCACCAATAATAACAATAACGAGAGAAATACAAGGGAAGAGGACAGAACTGCTCACCACTCGACGACCGAGCTGTGAACTAAACCCACCCCTCTTCCGGGTTCCAGCCCCCCAGTTCTTTTTCCTCCTGGACATGACGTGCTGTGGAATAACCTCTTTGGTCAGTTTGGATCAGGTGTCCTGTTTCTGCTTCCCCCCAGCTTCCACCCTTCCCTGGCAGAGCATGAGACTCAGCAAGTCCTTGGCCAGCCTAAACATCACCAAGCAGTAACTGAAAACACTGGTGTTATCAGCACTGTTCCCAGGCTCAAAATCAAAAACACAGCACTGCAGCAGCTACCAAGAAGGGAAAAAAGAAAAAAAAAAAATGACTGCTACTGCTGAACCCAGGACACCTTGTTTGCTACAATATCTAATGGAGAATATAGAAACTTTGGCAAAAGTAGATCATAAATCTATAAAAGCTGTCTTTTAGTAAAACAAAAAGGGGGAGATGTGAGTGAAGGGACAGAAGTAGTTAACGAAATGGATTCAGGCATTATCACCCTGGTCCAACTTAAGCCCTGGGAACAGTGAAGAAAATACCAGGTGCTATTGCCCTGGTCAGGCCAAAGTCTTGGGAACTATAAAGAGAACAATGAAGGGTAAAGATCAGTTAGCAAAACAAAGCAGACAGTTTGCAAGATAAAGCAGGATGTGCATCTCAAAGACAGACCAAACAATGTGAATATTTGTAACCCTTAGTAGTTTTGCTAAATCAGGATGATAAGGAATCAAGAGAGTGGAAAGTTACTGCTTAGCACCTAGTAGACTATAAAAGGGATGCGAGACATGAAATAAAGGTCTTCAGATTTCACCAGAACTGGAGTCCGTCTTTGATACGCCACAATAGGGAACTTAACAAGTACACCCCGCCACTCGCATCTGCGGTACCAAACACAGTTACTTTAATTGAAAAAATACATCAGCACCCTGGAACTTGGTATGCAGCAATTGATATAGCTGATGCTTTCTTTACAATACCCATTGCCGAGAAACATTGGGATCAGTTCGCTTTTACTTGGCAACATAGGCAGTATACATTTACCTGCTTACCTCAAGGGTGGCTCTGTAGTCCCACCCTCTGCCACCGAATTGCGAATTGTGGCAGAACACTTTGATGAGTTGTCATTGCCGAAGAAAGTACAAACAGTACATTATATTGATGACATAATGATTCAGGGAGAAACTGAGCAAGAATGGCTTAGTGGGAGGCGTCCCTGCCCATGGCAGGGGGGTTGGAACTAGATGATCTTAAGGTCCTTTCCAACCCTAACTATTCTATGATTCTATGATTCTGTAAGTACAAGAACAATTAGAATTAGTGTTGCAGCATAGGAAAAGTAAAGGCTGGGAAATTAATCCAGACAAAATTCAAGAACCTGCTCAAACTGTAAAAATTTTAGGACTTCAGTGGCACTGTGGTCATTGGGAAATATTGCCCAGAGCTAAGCAGAAGATTTTAGATTTTGTTTCCCCACTTAGTAAAGTGGAAGCTCAGCAATTTATTGGTTTGTTTGGCTTTTGGCGACAGCACATCCCTGACTGGGGCATATACTTGCTCCATTATATAAAATAATGTGAAAGAAATATGAATTTGAGTGGGGAAATGAGCAGCAGCAAGCATTCAAAACAGCTAAACAAGCAATTCAGCAGGATCTGGACCTCTGGCCAGTACAGGCCAGAGAGGTGGAATTGAATATCTCTGTAAATGATAATTATGCCAATTGGAGTCTTTGGCAGAAGCAGGGTAGGAAGAAAGAGCCCTTAGGATTTTTCAGAACTTTTACATACTGTAGAAGGGATAAAGTTCCTGTGGTGCACATAAAGAATCTGCTGGGGAAGACAGTCTGGGTTATTCCTGCTTCAGGTACAGGCAAACCCACTCGTGGGATTGCTTTTGCTCAGGGACCGGGATATACTTGATGGGTAATGCAGGAAATGGGGAAGTCCAGTGTGTACCTCAAGGGGATTTAACTTTGGTGGAAAACAGCCAATGAACTCAACTATATGCCGTTGCCTGCTATATAACACTTCTATAGCCCACCAGCTAGATGCCCATCTCTACCACCCTGGGCTTTGAAAAGAAGATATGTGCTGTCATGATCATCAGCAGAGAATAAAGTCATGGGAAAAGCCGGCAGCAGCAGCTGGAATCCCCCAGAACTGTCCTCAGGTCACCATTGACTGACCCTGACTTTCCTCCAATCATCACCCCAACAAAGAGTGAATTTTGATGAAACTAGATGAGCTCAACAGTGATCCAACACCACACACCATCTCTCCTGCCCTGAGAGACTGTTACAAGAGATGGAGCCTGACATCTTCCCCTTCACTTCTGCCTGGGGAAAAAAAAAAAAAAAAAGAAAAGAAGATTTTGGAGCTAAAAGATTCTAAATATAACATTTAGAAGAAAAAATTGGAGGGGGGATGGGTTTGAAAGGCAGAAGTTACGTCAGGTCTCTAATAAAACAGAAAGGAAAGAAGTCCTCTTTTAACGTCTTTAAGCTTAATTTCTGCCTAAAATCGTAACAGGATAGGTAAACATTACTGACCTAGTATGTTACTCTAATTTTTGTACATGTTAAACCTTAATCAGACTTCAGAGCATTGCTTTCAAGCTCAGAGGCAATTGTCTAGATTACTGAGAATAAATATTTGCGATTGTTGGAGCTTTACCACGGCTTTTGGTGCTGTGTACTTGCTACTGCAGAAGAAAAAAACAATGCAGTCATAGGCAAAGGCATGGCCATTGTAGTGGTTTTAGGGACAGACAAGGGGGATGCAGAGAGCAAATACAGAATTTGCTGGAGGGAAAGGTGGTGCAGGCTGCTCTGCCATCTCCATTGCCCTATTGCCTGTTAAAAATTACTAATTCTTAACTAAATAGAAGAAGAGATAAACCTTTTTAATAATGCAGCATGGTTTATGACAAATTTTACAACAAGGGAAGAGTTCTTGATGATTTTGGTGACATGGTTTAGCGGGAGGTGTCCCTGCCCATGGCAGGGGGGTTGGAACTAGATGGTCCTTTCCAACCCTGACTGTTCTATGATTCTATGATCATGGACTGAATGAACTCAGCAAACTTTATAGTGATGGTCCATGGACTAAGGAATGATATCTCTCTCTTTGTGTGTGCGTATATATATATATATATGAGACAAAAAGCGATGGTATATTGAAAAATACGGGATCTAAGCATGATGTGAATTGTATGGAATAAGGGGTGGATATTGTTCTGGTTTCAGCTGTAGCAGTCATTTTTCTCCTTAGTAGCTGGTGCAGTGCTGTGTTTTCAGTTTTAGTCTGAGAACGATGCTGATAACACACCCATGTTTATAGTTGTTGCTAAGTAATGCTTACTCCGATCAAGGAGTTTTTCGTTCTCATGCCCTGCCAGTGAGGAGGAGCACAGGAAGCCAGGAGGACGTAGAGACAGGACACCTGACCCAAACTAGCCAAAGGGGTATTGCATACCACAGCATGTCATGCCCAGTATATAAACCCAGAAGGCCCAGATTGCTGCTCAGGTCGGGCTGGGTATTGGTTGGCGGGCATTGTGCAATTGTATTGTGCATCACTTGGGTTTACTCTTTTCCTTTTTCCCTTTTAGTTTTATATTCTTTCCCCTTGTTATTTCCCTTATCATTATTATTATTGGTGGTGGTGGTAGTAGTTTTCCATTATACTTTAGTTATTGGACTGTTCTTACCTCAATCCATGGGATTTGCATTCTTTTGATTGTCCTCCCCATCCCCCCGGAGCAGGGGGGGGGGAGAAGTGGGGGAGTGAGCGAGCGGCTGCGTGGTTCCGAGTTACCAGGTGGGCTTAAACCATGACAGTCTTCCTCATTCAATGACAGGATCATTTCAAGAGAGATGTGTCCCAACACCGGCTTCAACCCATCATTTTGCTCAGGTGCTGAGGTGTAGCACCAGCCAGTCTGCAAAGCACCAGGATTTACATCTGTGGACTGGTCTCCAGCATACTGCCAGATTTCATCGATCATGCTGGTGAGGAGGTTGAGGCTGGAAGGGATGTTACACTGGAGCAACAGGATGCTCAGAGCTTGCAAAGGAAACACAGGTAAATGGGAGAGACAAAGAGAGGATGTAACATTAAGGCAGACCAACAGTGCTCTGTTATCTTTGCCCTGCTGCTGTTGACTTGCCTCCAACTTCCCGTGACAAGTCCTCCCAGCTCTTTTCAGCTGGCACTGGCCTTTCCAAGTGGCAGGATTTGTGGGGAATATACAGTGTGGCAGTCAAGCTCAGGACTCAGCCTGTGCTGGAGCCCCAAGATCCTGCTCAGCTCAAACCCCACTGTATTTTCTCTCCCAAGCTGCCTCTCCAGGCACAGAAACACAGAATAGCCTGAGCTGACTCCCACTTGTGCTGTGTCCCTATAGGCAGGGAATCATTTTCATTTCCCTGAATTTGACTTCGAACTCGAAGCAGCCACGAATGGCAGAACAGCCACTCATCATTATGAGTGCCCATACTGGGATCCCACAGCCTTTGAACATAGTAACACAAGACCAGGAGAGTCACAAACCACCCACATCCCTCACAAGGCAAGTAATGCTAATCTGGAACAAACCCATGAATCCTGTCCTCTCTCTCTGCAAGGAGTGCAGATGCAGCTGCCCAGAGGCCAGCAGTGATTCTGGACAAGAGGCTGACTTTGCAGCAGTCTCTGCAGCCCAAGGTTAGGAACTTCTTGCTTGTTACTGTGGCCACAATTCAATTCCCTTCCCACCCTGGAAAGAACAGCTTCAGACTTAAATCTGAAGTTTGAAGCATGCAGCCCTCTCAGTTCACAGATCTGCCCTCAGGTTGCCAAGGGTTTGTCACTCACACACTGGGCAGGCAGTTTCCTGCAGCAAAGCAGGAGCTCTGTGTTCTGAGACAAAGAGGCACAAAAGCACAAAATGTAATATAAACCTTGTAAATAAGTGGAATAAGTTCTAAGTAAGGTTAAGTTTGATGGCTTTGTAATGGAAAATAACTGAGGTGCATGAAGACAGTACAAAAAGTGTAAGAAAAACAGGATAGAAAAACAGGACCTGGCGATGGGGAGCATCTGGGACTAGCAGATGTCCAGGATGCGTGCAGTTAAACTAACTGATAAGTAGAAGGACAGGATGATTGCGATGTCTGTGGTGTTAATTAACCCATTAAGCTGGTGTAAACATCTACTGGGGAGTATCTGGGACTAGCAGATGTCCAGGATGGGAGCAGTTAAACTAACTGAAAAGTAGGACATGATGATTGCCATGTCTGTAATGCAAATTAAGCTGGTGCTTCAAAGGCTGCCAGAAGTGATGAAGATTGTTGGAAGAAGCAAACGACCCTCAGAGACCACCACCACATTTTTGCACGCATGCGGGAAACTTTCTGGAAAATGATGTAATTCATATGTAGCCTCATGAATATGTATGTATGCCCAGTGATTATATAAGGACGGCTTATGTAGCAATACAGTGATACACGTTAGGAGGAGCTATCCCCCCGTGTCTCCTGGTGCCCCAATAAAGAATACCTGCTTGTCAACTTGAAAACTTTGTTGGCGAGTTTGTTCCTGGAGTTTTCTCCGAAGCAGTTCCCAGGTGTCAGGTGATACTGGTGCAGCCAGAACAATGCTGCAAGGAGCCTTCCTTGCAGTAACACTGCAACAGGACTGAGCAGACATGGCTCATCCCCTGTGATCCCAGATGGTGAATAATGGAGCAGTTTGCCTTTCCAGAACCGCAAGAAATTGTTGCTCTAAGGACACCTCTAACTGCTTCCTTCCAAGGCTGCTCTCCTTTTGAAGGCTACAAATAATTTGAAGCCAGTGAGGGTTTCATTTACAACCCTGAACTACTCTGGTAGAGAGACTATGTTGAAGGCCACACAGTGTTTAAAATGGACACAAAAAAGGAGACAATCTTGATATTCATTGTGGAGGTAGAGAATGAGCAGGTGTCCTGGGTTCAGCAGCAGCAGTCATTTTTTCTCCTTCTTGGTAGCTGGTGCAGCTCTGTGTTTTTGATTTTGGGCCTGGGAACAGTGCTGATAACACCAGTGTTTTCAGTTACTGCTTGGTGATGTTTAGGCTGGCCAAGGACTTTCTGAGTTTCATGCTCTGCCAGGGAGGAGGGGAAGCCGAGAGGAAGGAGAGACAGGGCACCTGACCCAGACTAACCAAAGAGATTATTCCATACCACAGCACGTCATGTCCAGGATGTAGAACGGGGAGCAGAGACCCGGAAGGGTGGTGAGGGTGCACGGTGGGGGGTGCAGCCGGTGGAGGGTGCACCGGTGGGGGTGCACAGCTTGGTCGAGCTGGGTGGTGAGCTATTGTATTCTTTCCCTGTATTTGCCTTGTCATTATTGTTACTGGTGGGGGTGCACTGCGTAGTCGGGCTTGATATTGGATGGTGAGACAATTGTATTCTTTCCTTGTATTTTCTCTTGTCATTATTATTATTGGTGGTAGCAGCAGTGATTTGTGTTATACCTTAGTTACTAAACTGTTCTTATCTCAACCTGTGGGAGTTGCATTCTTTTGATTCTCCTTCCCATCCCTCCAGGAGCGGAGGGAAGAAAGAGGGGGAAGTGAGTGAGAGAGCGACTGTATGGGTTTATAGACTTAAACCACGACAGCAGGCAATCTTGGACGACCTTGATGTACTGTTGACTGACCTTGAGAAAAAGGGGAGTGGAAAGTGAACTGAAGGGGAACAAAAATGAGGAAGAAAAAGTTAAGAACAGGATAGGGTGGAGGCGAAGGGAACCAATCAAAAACCAGCTTGAGGCGCGTGGACAGCAGACATTAACCAATCATCTATTGTTATGAAGTGCGTGCACAGAATGCTTGTTATAAAAGAACGCGAGACACGTGAATAAAGGTCTTCGCTTGCAACTTCATACGGAGTCCGTGCATTACGTCTCCACAATTCATTTTATACCTAGGGCTATTTCTCAATACATGGAATCAGCATCCTCAGTCTGGCTTCCACAGCATCTCTCAGGAATTGATCTGTAGGCTTCTTCCTGGGTAAGGAAAAACCCAAAATGTGAAGAACATCCAAGTTAAACTCAATTCTGAACTCGAAAGATCAATCTCTTGCCTATCTCAGCAGTAGATATGTGAAGTATTATGTATCCTTCGTGCCTCTGGTACAACTCTGTATCTGTGAGGATGGTTTTATTTGGGTAAATTAATTTTTTACTTAAAGTATCTGTGTCCCAGGTGGCCTCTCTCTATCCAGTCCCCAGAGTTTGCCAAGGAAGATGTCTTTTCATAGCAAATACTCACTCTGCTTCACCCAACTGCACTAGCTTTTGTTCCTGCTCCAGCAGCTCAGACAGCTTGATGTTGCACTCAGACACAAAGTGCAGGAGCAGGTCACTGCTGTCACTATGAAACATCCCTGCAGCAGCAACAGAGAGACCCCGGGTCTGTAGGGAAGAAGGGAGAAGCACAGACCAGGTCATACACTGCTAAGCAGGATCCAGCTGGGAAAAGTGTTGCATTTCTTTTGTGAACAAAGTTATATTAATTTAAACAAAGCAATCATAGAATCATAGAATCATAGAATAGTTAGGGTTGGAAAAGACCTCAAGATCATCGAGTTCCAACCCCCCTGCCATGGGCAGGGACACCTCCCACTAAACCATGCCATCCAAGGCTATGTCCAACCCCACCTTGAACGCCGCCAGGGATGAAGATGCTGCATTAGATAGCACTTCCTGTACATGTTTTCATCTCTTTAGGATCACTACTTTACATTGTGCCTTAGTTTAACTCTGACAGGGTTATCCTGTAGTAGCTGGGCCGCATTCCTGCCTGGTACCATTTGCTGACTGGGGTGCATTGCCCAAGAGTATGTGGGGGAAGCATGCAGGCCTGGATGTCTGGACTTCAGCTTCATCCAGTTTTCAACTGGTTTGTTGCTTCTCTCCCCACATACCTTGGCTCCCTCTGCAATGGCTTCTGCAGTCCAACCATGTTCAGGCACAAACTTTGGCGCTGCTGTGAGGATTCGGTGCTGCAGCTACTCCTCGCTCTCATAGTCCTCAGACTCTTGGCTGCCCTGGCCAGTGCAACTATGAGAAGGTATTGTTACAGTGGGGGAACGTCACCATCAAGCACCAGCAACCTGGACTCTGCCACTCACTTGCTGCCACTGCTGCATGCTAGCACGCTTTGAGATCTGCTTAGTATAATTCTCACCTCCTCCTGTAAAATCCTTCCCTTTCCAGGAAAAGGATTCTTAATGAAACTTTGCCATGAGGGGAGAAGAGAAGAATATGGGAGGGCTCAATCTAGGTGCCTACATGGAGACCAATCAGCCTCAGATTCCCCTTCCTTTAAAAAAACAGACTAAACTATAAGCTTTTCCAATGGGGGCTCTATAGTTACAGGCATATGGACAATATTGTCTATATTTTGTGTAGATTTACACAAAAATCCAGAAGCAAAGGCTTGTGCCTTGCAGACCAGAGAGGTTCCCTCTTGAAAGCAAGTTCCATCCTGTCTCCACATCAGAGAGTGGAATTTGCACTGTCTCAGCAAATCAGCTCTCCAGCTGCTGCAGTCTGAGGCTCCATTAACTCTGGATCTTGTTGTCTCCAAGCTTCAATGTGAGTTTCAGGAAAGCAAAGCCTGTCATCATAACAGCACTAGAAATAGCTAGTGAGTTACCTGGGGTGAGGGCCTTGAGGTTCCCGCTCAGGCTGGTGATCGGTTGGATGTGAACTGAACTGGTGCTGAGAGGAAGATACCAGTGGCTCCCACTTTTGCTCACTGGAGACTCTCCTCAGCATGTCCGAGGACTAGAGAGCATGCTGTGGTGGGTAGAGCTGGCACCAGAGTGCTGAAAGGGAAGCCAAGAGTCAGATGTCTCCTTCCAGCAAGAGGAAGCACAGAAAATTAAGGTGAAGCAGAGAGCTGCAGTAAACCCAGCTGAAAAAAACAGGAATGTGTAGGAAGTCTTTTTTTACACTTCTGAGAAGCAACCCTCTCAGCTGAGCTCAGGTTTACTTGAAAAAAATAAAGTGAAAATGTTTTGTGAGGAAAAGAACTGTGCAGATGGCACATATAGCAAACAGAAAGAAGTTTCCCAGTCTTGGACTGGATACCAGGCACACAAACATGCCCTGACTGCCCTGCAGCATGCCCGCTCTCCTTTCCAGTCCCTGACGAAGGGGAGGAGTAAGAGGAGTTAAGAAAAAGGCACTGACCCCTGAACTCGGACAAGAGGCAGGTAATACCCTGGAGAGTGAGCAATGTTAACGGACACAACCAAGATCACAATGTGTGTTTCTCAGGTGACTCAAAGGCCACACAGCTCTTGATTATGGCTGCTCTGTGAGAATTTATAATTGAACTGCAGTGAGGTTTTGGGATCTTTTTTAATAAGCTTGGGTTGCATGGCCCACACTTTAAAAAAAACATCACCAAACTCCCACTCAGCCCAGCTCTCAGTCCCCTCAAACGCCTTGTGGAGCAGTTTCAGGGCCTGGGAGGTGTGAGGGACTGGCGGGCTCTGGGCCCACTGCAGCAGTCCCCTCACACCGGCCCTGCACAGCTCCCTTCACCCAGGCACTGCGCTCCCCAGACAGACCTTCACGGGCCAGGCCATGCATCTCCAGCCTTCCCGCCTGAGGCCCATAACCACCGGCCTCAGCTGGCCCGAGCAGGAGCCTGCAACCCTGTGTCGCCCCCTAGCGGCGCCACGCCTCTGCCCCGCCACGCCTCATGCACAGCCCCAGCCTGGTTACGGTGGCAAGAGAATGAGCACGCCACCTCTCCCTACCGCTCAGCCGCACCCCCCACACGCCTCACCCGCCCTGCCACAGCCGTTGGCCCCCCTGCTGCAGGCTGCTCTTGGAAGCGGGAAGCAGAGTGATGACATCGCGGCGGCAGGATGTGGCAGCGACGGCGTCAAACTGGGACCAGGCGAGCTGAAGTGAGGTGCACGTGGCCGGAGATCAAAATTACTCTTTTTCCCCTTAAAAAGGGTCTCCCTGTGTGATAAACACATAAATGTATTGGCTTTTGCAAATCCTAGGTGTTGCTATGTGGATATTACTGTATGAGCTCGCAATAACAGAAACAAAGCTTGCTAAAGACACATGATTAGACAACAAGTTGAAAATGGCCAGAACTCTTGAGCAAAATGGAGTCACATAGCAAAAGAATTTGTAAAGGTAAAAGAAAAAAGGAGGGGGGGGGGCTTGATATGAGAAAAGCTAGTACCTGGAAAACGTAGTGTTAAAGTACCGATGACTGGAAAAAGGGAAATATAACCCCCATTTTTAAGAAGGGAAAAATGGATGACCCAGGAAATTACAGACCACTCAGTCTCACCTCTGTGCCTGGCAAAATCTTGGAGCGGATTCTCCTGGAAGGCATGCTAAGGCACATGAAAACCAACAAGGTGGTTGGTGACTTCACTAAGGGGAAATCCTGCCTGACAAATCTGGTGACATACTATGAAGGGGCTACGGAACTGATGGACAGGGGCAGAGCAGTTGATGTCATCTACCTGGACTTGTGTAAAGCCTTTGACACTGTCTCACATTACATCCTTCTCTCTAAGTTGGAGAGACATCAATTTGATAGGTGGACCACTCGGTGGATAAAGAACTGGCTGGATGGCCGCACGCAAAGAGTAGTGCTCAGTGGCTCAATGTCCAGCTGGAGACCAGTAACGAGCGGTGTCCCCCAGGGATCGGTGTTGGGACCGGTCTTGTTCAACATCTTTGTGGGTGACATGGACAGTGGGATTGAGTGCGCCCTCAGCAAGTTTGCCGACGACACCAAGCTGTGTGGTTCGGTTGATAAGTTGGAGGGAAGGAATACCATCCAGAGGGACCTTGACACGCTTGTGAGGTGGGCTGATGCCAACCTAATGAAGTTTAACCATGCTAAGTGCAAAGTCCTACACCTGGGTCAGAGCAATGCCAGGCACAGCTACAGGTTGGGCGGGGAGGAGATTCAGAGCAGCCCTGCGGAGAAGGACTTGGGGGTGTGGGTTGATGAAAAAATGAACATGAGCCGGCAGTGTGCGCTTGCAGTCCAGAAGGCCAACCGTACCCTGGGCTGCATCAAAAGGAGTGTGACCAGCAGGTCGACGGAGGTGCTCCTGCCCCTTTACTCTGCTCTCGTGAGACCTCACTTGGAGTATTGTGTACAGTTCAGGTGTCCTCAACATAAAAAGGACATGGAGCTGTTAGAACAAGTGCAGAGGAGGGCCACGAGGATGATCAGGGGACTGGAGCACCTCTCGTATGAAGATAGGCTGAGAAAATTGGGGCTGTTCAGCCTGGAGAAGAGAAGGCTGCGTGGAGACCTCATAGCAGCCTTCCAATACCTGAAGGGGGCCTATAGGGATGCTGGGGAGGGACTCTTCATTAGGGACTGTGGTGAGAGGACAAGGGGTAATGGGTTTAAACTTAAACAGGGGAAGTTTAGATTGGATGTGAGGAAGAAATTCTTTACTGTGAGGGTGGTGAGGCCCTGGAATGGGTTGCCCAGGGAGGTTGTGGATGCTTCATCCCTGGCAGCGTTCAAGGTGGGGTTGGACATAGCCTTGAATGGCATGGTTTAGTGGGAGGTGTCCCTGCCCATGGCAGGGGGGTTGGAACTCGATGATCTTGAGGTCCTTTCCAACCCTTACTATTCTATGATTCTATGATTCTACTTTTAGCTTAACTTAGGTCGAAGATAAAGAACAATGTTTGTGTTGTAAGTCTGTGGAATTTAGTGGCCCCACTAAACATGAGTGAATTATTTAACACCATTCTTCTAAAGTACCTTTAGCTTAACTTAGATGGAAGATAAAGAACAATGTTTGTGTTGCAAGTCTGTGGTGAGATAACAGAATTTAGTGGCCCCACTAAACATGAATGGATTATTTCACACCATCCTTCTACTTATCAGTTGGTTTAGAGACAGTGCCTCCCAAACATCTGCTAGCTTTGGATACTCCTTGTCTGCCCATCCTGCAATAAATTTTGTACAAAGGTCACACTGTTCTAAATCTTTGCCAGCTATCAGAAAAATTACAGATATGGCTGGTTTCAGCTAGTTTTGTGATTACTGGGGCATCCAACTGTGCCAAAGGTGAAAAGTGCACTGTGAGGAAGACTGCTTACTTCATCTTGAAGACTCCTGCCCATAATCACCAGAGAGCAGTGTGCAGACACCAAGAGGAGGAGACTTATGATAATAAGTTTCTGAAGCTTGTTATAATATTCCCTGCCTATACGTGGGAATTATGAATATGTATATAACTAATGCAATAGTGAAACTATATAAACCTGTAACAAACGCTAATCAGTGCGCCAATGGCTACGGTCAGGCACCCAGCACTGTTGCTTTTCCTTTATTGACTTTGTCCCTCAATAAAACCCTGTTATCTCAATTAGTGGAGTGAGCTCATATTTCACACCTGTTACCGGAAAAGGCGGTCAAAGAAACTCTCTCAGATTGGATTTCGAGTTTTAGAAAGCAGGCATTCTTTATTGCAGTGCTGGGAGCACACGCCAGTCATTTCACAAAGGTGAGAGTGCCTGGAGTCTACAAGCAGCATCCATATATCCAACAAACATGAATATTTACAACCTTTCCAGGAAATTCTTTACATAGTCATTAGATTTCCTGGAACTAATTGTGATATTTGCATTTTAATCATGCATGCTCTTCCTTGCTGGTTGATGGTCGACAGTCTTTCTTACTGTGTCCACTGATTGATCTCTGTGCTTGCTCAGGTGCAAAAGACTTGTGAATTACTTAACAATTGCAGCCGTGTTTTAGGTCAGTTTGTTCTGATTTGTTCTTTATCTTGAAGAACCGCCCTCATCTGTCTCAGTCACTCCTTTCTTACCTTCACACCAGGTTGACTATGGAGGGGTGAACCACCCCCATTTGTCTGGGTTACTCCTTCCTTATCTTCACAGGGTACCCTTTTTTTATACATACCCCAAGGCCACACCGGCTCATCTTGCTTTCAACAGAGTGGTCCTAATTTACAACCTAACATCTTGCTTATAATTAACAGAGCAGTTTTAATTTTATTTTATTTTTTAATTTTATTTTATTTTTTAAATTTTATTTTATTTTTTAAATTTTATTTTATTCTTTTAACTTATTTAATTTATTTTTAATTTTAATAAGCATTTTAGCTTACAGCCTGAGGCCGCGCCTGAGGCAGCCGCTGCAAGGGGGGAGGGGGGGGTGTGTGGGGGTGGGGATGGGTGAGTATGTCAGTCAGGGAATTCCCGAGTGACATTCCCTGTGATGTTCCCTCCTGTATCTTGTCCCTAATGCCTGCAAACCTTTCCCAGCTCGGAGATCCAGAGGTTTATTCTGCCCTTCCTTTACATGAGGCTGTATTTAAGCATTCTTCTGACACAGGGCAGGTGCAGCTGATATCTGTGCCTGGGAAAACACCCCATGCCACTGGAAGCCGGCTGAGGTGCATCAGGAGGTACGATTGCTCAGCAGGCTCGAGTCTAAAATTTTCCACGGTAGTTTTTAAATCTGTTTAATCTGGAAACCTTCTATATTATTTACAGACCTCTCCTTGCCCTCTTTTGGGCAGTGGTGTTCCTTGAGGACTGGTAAATGTGTGTGGAACTCAGATAAGGTCCCCTTTATGCTGGCCCCAGCCCCTGAGCCTCCTCCCTGGCGTGGCTGGCGTGGCACAGCCTGGCGTAAGGTGGCAGTCCTCCTCAGTGTGATAGGTGGGTTGCTGTTACTGTTGATGCAGTTTGGTCTCTGGACCGAGCTTGAAAGGTCACAACCTGCTGTTCTGAGAGGAAGGTGTGACTTTGGATTGAGCTTTGCCACATTAGCCTAACAGCTTAAGTATCTTTTGAGGTTTTCAGCCTTCTTCCTAGGAAAGATGACATTTTAGTGGGATTAATATGAGTGGTAACTAGTGTTACTGGCTGTTGTAGTTACTTAGCTTGTGTTGCATATGTGTGCAAGGCCAATTCTGAGGTGCTATAACCTATAGTATGCATCCAAGAGCTTCCATTCCTTACCTGGTTGGTGTTTTGGGCTGCAGTAGCACAAATCCCTACCAGAGTGGGTCAGACAAAGTGCAGAGTTGTCCTGTTCTGAACTTGTTTGCAGTTTCCAGGAGAGAGGGGTCCACAGCACATAGAGCCAGAGGAACTGTAGGTCAAAATCCACTCCACACCTGACTGCAGGCAACTGAGTTGAATCTGGCACAGCATACCCGTGAACTATGCTTTTGTGACAACATGGTGGTGATAAGGCACTACCCAGGGTGTGTAATGTAATGATTTCTGGTGAGGATTTTGCTTACAACAGGCTGTCCCAAAGCAAGTGTGTGTCTTGTAGCTGATTGAAGATACACTGAGCAGCTGGTGTGCTTACTGGTGCTCCCTGTTCTCTGTGCTTGTGTTAAATGAGAAGGAAAACAGGTTTGTATTGGAGGAGTAAAGTGAAAGAGGTTTGGCGATTGTTCCTATAGCTGGTGCTGCTGTGAGTACAGGTGATCATGACACTTCTAGAGTGTGGATTTTCTGCAGGCTCTGTCAGGAATCTAATCTTTTATAAAATATTAGTGCAGACAGGTTTCTCAAATCTGTCACATTCTGTTCCCCTCACATTCTGCTCCCCTCTGTGCAATCGCTCACCCAGTGCCACCCATGAGTTGAGAGAGTGTCAAACTGGAATGCTGGAAAGGCTGAAACTTGCTTTTCTTTTTTTCTTTTCTCCTCATGTACTGCAGAAGCAGATTCTGCTAGGTCAGGTCTCTCCTGAGTAAGAGAGACAAGACAGTGTTTAATGTCAGATGGAAACTTGGCTGAGACACGTGGACGGTAAGGGGGTGGCTGGTGACAGCCAACATGGCTTCACTAAGGGCAAATTGTGTCTGACCAATTTGGTGGCCTTCTATGATGGGTCATGGCATTGGTGGGTAAGGGAGGAGTGACTGATGTCATCTACCTGGACTTGTGCAAAGCATTTGACGCTGTCCCGCATGACATCATAGAATCATAGAATCATGGAATAGTAAGGGTTGGAAAGGACCTCAAGATCATCGAGTTCCAACCCCCCTGCCATGGGCAGGGACACCTCCCACTAAAGCATGCCATCCAAGGCTATGTCCAACCCCACCTTGAACGCCGCCAGGGATGAAGCATTCACAACCTCCCTGGGCAACCCATTCCAGGGCCCCACCACCCTCACAGTAAAGAATTTCTTCCTCAGATCCAATCTAAACCTCCCCAGTTTAAACCCATTACCCCTTGTCCTCTCACCACAGTCCCTAATGAAGAGTCCCTCCCCAGCATCCCTATAGGCCCCCTTCAGGTATTGGAAGGCTGCTATGAGGTCTCCACGCAGCCTTCTCTTCTCCAGGCTGAACAGCCCCAATTTTCTCAGCCTATCTTCATACGAGAGGTGCTCCAGTCCCCTGATCATCCTCGTGGCCCTCCTCTGCACTTGTTCTAACAGTTCCATGTCCTTTTTATGTTGAGGACACCAGAACTGCACACAATACTCCAAGTGAGGTCTCACGAGAGCAGAGTAAAGGGGCAGGAGCACCTCCCTCGACCTGCTGGTCACGCTCCTTTTGATGCAGCCCAGAATACGGTTGGCCTTCTGGGCTGCGAGCGCACACTGCCGGCTCATGTTCATTTTTTCATCAACCCACACCCCCAAGTCCTTCTCCGCAGGGCTGCTCTGAATCTCCTCCCCGCCCAACCTGTAGCTGTGCCTGGCATTGCTCTGACCCAGGTGTAGGACTTTGCACTTAGCATGGTTAAACTTCATTAGGTTGGCATCAGCCCACCTCACAAGCGTGTCAAGGTCCCTCTGGATGGCATTCCTTCCCTCCAATGTATCAACCGAACCACACAGCTTGGTGTCGTCGGCAAACTTGCTGAGGGCGCACTCAATCCCACTGTCCATGTCACCCACAAAGATGTTGAACAAGACATCCTTGTCTTTAAACTGGAGAGACATCAATTGGATGGATGGACCACTCAGTGGATAAAGAATTGGCTGGATGGCTGCACACAGAGTTGTGGTCAACAGCTCAATATCCAACTGGAGACCAGTAACAAGTGGTGTCCCCCAGGGGTTGGTGTCGGGGCCAATTCTGTTCAGCATCTTTGTGGGCAACGCAGACAGTGGGATCAAGTACCCTCAGCAAGCTTGCTGATGATACTGAGCTGTGTGGTGTGGCTGACAAGCTGGAGGGAAGGGATGGGATCCAGAAGGACCTGGGAAGACTGGAGAGCTGGGCCTGTGTGAAATTCATGAAGTTCAACAGGCCAAGTGCAAGGTCTTGCCCCTGGGTTGTGGCAGTCCCCAGCACAAACACAGGTTAGGCGCGTCCTGGGTTCAGCAGTAGCAGTCATTTTTCTCAGTCTTAGCTGGTAAAGTGCTGTGGTTTTGACTTTCAGCCTGGGAACAACGCTGATAACACTGATGTTTTTAGTTGTTGCTCAGTAATGTTTACTCTGATCAACGACTTTCTGAGTCTTATGCTCTGCCAGGGAGGAGGGGAAGCTGGGAGGAAGCAGAGACAGGACACCTGACCCAAACTAGCCAAAGGGGTATTCCATACCACAGCACGTCATGCTCAGTATATAAACTGGGGGCAGCTACCCAGAAGGGCTAGATCACTGCTTGGGTCAGGCTGTGTATCTGTTGGTGGGTGGTGAGCGGTTGTATTCTCTTCTCTTGTTATTTCCCTTATCATTATTATTAATGGTGGTAGCAGTAGTGGTTTTGTGTTATACCTTAGTTACTGGACTGTTCTTATCTCAACCCGTGGGAGTTACATTCTTTCGATTCTCCTCCCCATCCCTTCAGGAGTGGGGGGAGGAAGAGGGGGGAGTGAGCGAGCAGCTGCATGGTTTTGGGTTGCCGGTTGGGCTGAAACCACAACAGTTCTTTCTGGCGCCCAATATGGGGACCAAAGGGTTGAGATAACGACAGATCTGCCCAGAGTGTGTCTAATCACATTTATGATAAGCATTCATTGTTTTGGAGTAATAGTCACTTGTTACAATGCTGATTTATTGGCTCTCAAAGTTGTTGCTCTTGATCTCAGAGTTTCAGCATGTCCTACCTTACTTGTAGCTGGTATTTACTGTTAGTGTTTATCAGCTGGGGAGCTTGGACTAAGGTTCTTGTTTCACTGTAGTAAATGGTAATGACTTGTAATACAGTAGAATCATTGATCATGAAACTGATCTGGCTTGCGTTCCCAGTGTGGTCACCACCTTATACTTTGGGAGGTATATAATAGAAGTGTTTAGCAATTACACATCTTTTTTCCCCTCCTCGGTTGGTCAACCTGTGAAGGAGACATTCCCTTACGTTCCCAGCCCCCCCCCCCCCGACTGTTTACAGCATCATTTGAGAGTTCTGAAGGTTTCGAATGGACTTTGGGTACCCTTGAGACCTGCCTGCTGATTATGATGGGGATCACCATGTTGGCACGCATACAGAGTGTGTTTTACCCACGACCATTTTGTCTGGTCCCGAGAGTTAAGCAGAGTCGGGTTTGGGTCTTGTCTAGGGTTAGACGACAATATAGGAGGACCAAGAGATTTTCCCCGAGGCTGGACAGTCATGAGTGGCAGGGTGTGTGGGATAGTATGGGCAAGGATCTAGGCCAGTGGGCCCCTCCAGTGCTTTGGAACTTCACCACTGAACAAGTGCAAAATCCAGAAAAATTAGTAAAACATTTAAATGAGGTGTGTTGTCATCATGGCCATACCAGAGAGGGACAAATCATGGCAACGTGCTGGGGCTTGGCCTATGCTTACAGAGCCCTGTTCAACACCGTCCATTACTTTCAAAGGGAAAAAATGTCTCTGGATAAATGACAAAGCAACAGACAGTGCAGCTACTCCAGCTCCAAGCACAGCAGCTACACCAGCCCCAGCGACAAGTACAGTAGCTACTCAAACTTTGATCGCAACAGACAGCGCTGCTATTCCAACTCCAAGTAGAGCAGCTACACCAGCCCCAGTGACAAGTACAGCAGCTACTCAAACTCTGACTGCAACAGTTACTCCAGCTCCAAGCACAGCAGCTACACCAACCCCAGCAACAAGCATAGTAGCTACCCAAACCCCGACAACAGATACTGTAGCCACTCTGACCACAGTGATAATGGGTGCAGCTAAACCGAAGGATTGATTTGTGCCAGTACTGGTTGCCCCTGTATGCAAGGGGAAAAGCAAAAAAGAGAAAAGAAAGATGAAGAAGCAATGCACTTACTACATGGGACAGTATCTGCTCAGGAGTCATTATCACATGAATCAGAGGAGGAAGAAGAAGAGGTGACTTCTCGACCCCGGACCTCAACAGAGGTACGGATTATGCGAAAAGATTTTACCTGTCAACCAGGGGAGCACATCATCACCTGGTTGCTCCAATGCTGGGACAATGGGGCTGACGGTCACGAACTAGAAGGTAGGGAAGCCAAGCAGCAGGGATCACTTGCTAGGGAAGGGGGAATTGACAAAGCAATTGCAAAAGAGAAACGGTCCCTCAGCCTTTGGAGGTGGCTCTTGGCATCTGTGAAAGAAATGTTTCTGTACAAGGACGATGTTATGAATCGTTCGGCCAAGTGGACTATGATAGAGAAAGGCATCCAGTCTCTGAGGGAATCGGCTATTGTAGAGATGATCTATTGCAGGCTGGATGCCAGGAATGCACCCACAGATCCAGATGAAGTTGAATGTACATGCCCCATGTGGCAGAAATTTACATGGAATGCAACCTCATCGTATGCCCATTCTTTGGCAGCAGTAACCTGGAATGACATAGTACCAGCAACAGTGGATGAAATGATTCATCAACTCCGAGAGTTCAAAGATAATCTCATCCCTTCCATCATCTCAGCTGTGAAAAAACTGTCCCAGGAGTTTAAACAATTGAGATGATCTATCCGATCTATCCAGCTCACCATGTGTACCAACACACGTCTCAGCTATTAACAAAAGGCGTCCTACTGCTCGAGAGAGGAGATATAGGAGGTACATGCCAAGGGCCACCCTATGGTTTTACCTGTGGGATCACGGAGAAGACATGAGGAAGTGGGATGGAAAACCTACCTCAGCTCTGGAGGAACGGGTGCGTGAATTAAAGAGGAGAACAAAGGTCAAGGATGATCATCCCATGGAAGCTGCGGCTTCAGTCTCTGGTGAGCAGGTTCCCAGATGGAGTGGAAGAGCTGATTTTACTCTGGCTCCCGTGACAAAGAAGACTAATCCCTGTCTACCAGATGTAAGTGTCCAATGTTGTAATGTCTATTAGAAGGGCCCTGCCTCCAGCCAGTCGGAGGTAGGGGACAGTCGGATTTACTGGACTATGTGGATCAAATGGCCTGGCACATCAGTCACATGGAAGTATAAGGCTCTAGTAGATACTGGTGCACAGTGTACCCTGATGCCATCAAGCTGTCAAGGGGTGGAACCCATTTGTATTTCTGGAGTGACAGGAGGATCCCAAGAGTTGACTGTACTGGAGGCTGAAAGCAGCCTGACTGGGAGAAAGTGGCAAAAGCACCCCATTGTGACTGGTCCAGAGGCTCCATGCATCCTTGGCATAGACTACCTCAGGAGAGAGTACTTCAAAGACCCAAAAGGGTACCAATGGGCTTTTGGTATTGCTGCTTTGGAGGCAGAGGAAATTGAGCAGCTGTCCACCTTGCCTGGTCTCTCAGAGGATCCTTCTGTTGTGGGGTTGCTGAAGGTTGAAGAATAACAAGTGCCAATTGTGACCCCAACGGTGCACCGGCGGCAATAATGTACCAGCCGAGACTCCCTGATTCCCATCCATAAGCTGATCCATAGACTGGAGAGCCAAGGAGTGATCAGTAGGGCCTGCTCACCCTTTAATAGCCCCATATGGCCAGTGTGAAAGTCTAACAGAAAGTGGAGACTTATAGTAGACTATCACGGCCTGAATGAAGTCACACCACCATTGAGTGCTGCAGTACCAGGCATTCTAGAACTTCATTATGAACTGGAGTCAAAGGCAGCCAAGTGGTACTCCACAATTGATATTGCCAATGCATTTTTCTCAGTTCCTTTGGAATGGAAATGTGCAGGCCACAGTTCTCTTTTACTTGGAGGGGCATCCAGCACACTTGGAAACTACTGCTCCAGGGGTGGAAACGCAGCCCTACCATCTGCCATGGACTGATCCAGACTGCACTGGAACAGGGGCAAGCTCCAGAACACCTCCAATACATTGATGACATTATTGTGTGGGGTGATACAGCAGAAGAAGTTTTTGGTAAAGGGAGGAATATAATCCCAATCCTGCTAAAAGCCAGTTTTGCCATAAAACGGAGTAAGGTCAAGGGACCTGCACAGGAGATTCAATTTTTGGGAATAAAGTGGCAAGATGGACATCGCCAGATCCCCACAGATGTGATCAACAAGATAACAGCAATGTCTCCACCAACTAATAAGAAAGAAACACAACCTTTCTCAGGTGTTGTTGGGTTCTGGAGAATGCACATTCCAAATTACAGTTTGATTGTAAGCCCTCTCTATCATGTGACCCAGAAGAAGAATGATTTTAAATGGGACCCTGAGCAACAACAAGCCTTTGAGCAAATTAAATGAGAGAGAGTTCATGCAGTAGCCCTTGGACCAATCCGGACAGAGCCAGTTGTAGAAAATGTACTCTACACCTCAGCCGGAGGGAATGGTCCTTCCTGGATCCTCTGGCAGAAAGCTCCAGGGGTGACTGGAGGTCGACCCCTCGGTTTTTGGAGTCGGGGATACAGAGGATCCGAGGCCGGCTATACCCCAACTGAAAAAGAGATACTAGCAGCCTATGAAGGGGTTCGTGCTGCTTCAGAAGTGATTGGTACTGAAGCACAGTTTCTCCTGGCACCCCGGTTGCCCGAGCTGGGCTGGATGTTCAAAGGCAGGGTCTCCTCTACACATCATGCAACCGATGCTACATGGAGTAAATGGGCTGCACTAATTACACAATGAGCTCGAATAGGAAATCCCAGTCGTCCAGGCATTCTAGAAGTCATCATGGACTGGCCAGAGGGCAAAGATTTTGGAATGTCACCAGAGGAGGAGGAGGTGATGCATGCTGAAGAGGCCCCACCATATAATGACCTGTCAGAAAGTGAAAAGCAATATGCCTTCTTTACTGATGGGTCCTGCCGTATCGTGGGAAAGCGTCAGACATGGAAGGTGGCTCTATGGAGTCCCTGATGACAAGTAGCAGAAACTGCTGAAGGCGAAGGTGAATTGAGTCAGTTTGCAGAGGTGAAAGCCATCCAGCTGGCCTTGGACATTGCTGAATGAAAAAAGTGGCCAGTACTTTATCTCTCTTCTGACTCATGGATGGTGGCAAATGCCCTGTGGGGGTGGTTGCACCAATGGAAGCAGAGCAACTGGCAACGCAGAGGTAAACCCATCTGTGCTGCTGCACTGTGGCAAGATATTGCTGCCTATGTGCAGAACCTGGTGGTGAAAGTATGCCATGTAGATGCTCATGTACCCATGAGTTGGGCACTGAGGAACACCAGAACAACCAACAGGGGGATAAAGCTGATAAGATTGAAGTGGCTCAGATGGACTTAGGTTGGCGACATAAGGGTGAATTATTTTTGGCCTGGTGGGCCCATGACGCTTCAGGCCATCAGGGCAGAGATGCAGTTACCCGGAACAGGGAGATCACTGCTCGGGTTGGGCTGGGTATCAGTGGGCGGGTGGTGAGTGGTTGTATTCTCTTCCCTTGTTATTTCCCTTATCGTTATTATTATTGGTGGTAGCAGTAGTGGTTTTGTGTTATACCTTAGTTACTGGACTGTTCTTATCTCAACCCGTGGGAGTTTCATTCTTTCGATTCTCCTCCCCATCCCTCTGGGAGCGGGGGGAGGAAGGGAGGGGAGTGAGCGAGCGGCTTCATGGTTCTGGGTTGCCAACTGGGCTTAAACCATGACAAGGTGGAAAAGTGGTTCAGGGAAGCCCTGAGGAGAAGGACTTGGGGGTGTTGGTTGACGAGAAGCCCCCCATGACCTGGCTTCAGTGTGTGCTTCAGCCCTGCCCCCCCCCCCCGTGCTGGACTGCAACCCCCAGAGCATGAGCAGCAAGTTGAGAGAGGGAATTCTCCCCCTCTGCTGTACTCCGGGAAGATCCCCCCCTGCAGTCCTGCATCCAGCTCTGGGGCAACAACACAAGAGTGATGTGGAGCTGTTGAAGTGAGTCGAGAGGAGGCCACGAAGATGCTGTGAGTGCTGGAGCAGCTCTGCTCTGGAGACAGGCTAAGAGCTGGGCTGGAGAAAAGAAGGCTCTGGAGAGACCTTAGAGCAGCTTTCAGTGCCTAAATGGGCTACAAGAAACCTGCAGAGGGGCTTTTGAGAAGGGCATGTAGGGACAGGACAAGGGGGAATGGCTTTAACCTTACAGAGGGGAGGTTGAGTTTAGGCATTAGGAAGAAGTTCTTCCCCGTGAGGGTGGTGAGGTGCTGGCACAGGTTGCCCAGAAAAGCTGTAGATGCCCCATCCCTGGCAGTGTTCAAGGCCAGGCTAGATGGGGCTTGGAGCAACCTGGTCTAGTGGAAGGTGGTCCTGCCTATGGTAGGGGCTTGGAACTGGATGAGGTTTAAGCTCCCTTCCAACCCAAGCTAGTCTGGGATTCTATGATGAAATAGTTGTCACTAGTCTGGAAATCCAGAAGTCCTGTGTATGTCTCTGTTCAAATCTTTAAGGAAAGCAAGTAATTTTTTTGTTGTTCTTTAGTTTGGGGTTGGGGTTTTTAGGGGGTATGTTTTTTTTTTTTAGGCATGTCCTGCAGTCTCCCTCCAAAACTAGCCTCTTAACTGGAGAGAAACTGAATTATTCCTTTAAGTGTAGCTATTTCTGAATGTCATGTTAATGCTCTGCTTGTGGGAACTGTGCTGCCTGTCTCCAGAAAATAATAATTTATTAAAAGAAGTTGATGCTCTGTGATTAAGTCGCAGTCCACAGAGGTTCATGCTGTGCTTGGCACTAACCCTTCCTCTGTGTCCCTCCCCTGACCTGTTCTTCTCTCTTCTGCTATCAGGTTTGCTGCTGCCGTGGACATGGGGGAGTATGGAGTTGTGCCAGGCCAGCGCGTGGCTATCATCTGGGACAGCTTGTCACCTGTTAAAACCCTGAAGGATTTGGTGGATAAAATTCAGGCACTGGTGGGAGCTGATAATTGTGTCTCTGTGGAAATTGTCAAACAGCTGTCTCAGTGTACGAATGAGCTTGTTTTTTCACCCTTTCATTAAAGGGAGAGGGTGCTTCTGTTGTGTGAGCTGACATCTCTGGGGGCCCCCAACACAAGAGGTATGAGGACTTTCTTGAGTGAGTCCAGAGTCCATGAAGATGCTGTGAGGGCTGGAGCACCTCTGCTCTGGAGACAGGATGAGACCTGGGCTTGTTCAGCCTGGAGAAGAGAAGGCTCTGGAGAGACCTTAGAGCAGCTTCCAGTACTTAAAGGGGCTACAAGAAACCTGGAGAGGGGCTTTTGACAAGGGCCTGTAGGTGTAGGATGAGGAGGAATGGCTTTAAACTGAATACAGGGTAGATTCAGATTAGGTATTCGGAAGAAGCTCTTCCCTGTGAGGGTGGTGAGGTGCTAGCACAGGTTGCCCAGAGAAGCTGTGGCTGTCCCATCCCTGGCAGTGTTCAAGGCCAGGCTGGATGGGGCTTGGAGCAACCTGGTCTAGTGGAAGGTGTCCCTGCCCATGGCAGGGGGTTGGCACAGCAAAGGAAGTGATACACCCTGGTCCTGCTTCCTATGGTGTCTTTAATCACTTATTGCTGTTGTACACAAGCATGAGAGATAAGGAGGGAGGCGGAACTGACGTATTAAGCAAAACTGTGTGTGTAAATGTGTAAAATTGTACCATCTTCCCCTTTCTTTTCAGTGACTCACAAGGAGTCCAGTTTTGATGTGATTCCTCTCTCCCATGGTACCAGGCAGTACAGCACAGTGTGGAGGTGCTTGCAGAAATAGCCTGGATACTGAAGCCAGGGGGCTGTGTCCTCCTGAAAGAACTGGTGGTTACGGAATCAGGTGAGAGAATCCACATCAGCCTTGCTTTCATGGCAACATAGCAATTCTCGTGAGTATTAGGCTGAAATGGAAGGACAGAAACTCTGACCAATGTTCAGAGGTATTCATTCTCCTGACACACTAACCTGAATAGCAAGGGGTTTATCCTATGTTTAAGCTGGTAGCCATCCAAGATATTTTCAGTCACTCTTCCCCCTATGAAAATCCTAGAATGGTTTGGGTTGGAAAGGACCTTAGAGCTCATCCAGTTCCAACCCCCTGCCATGGACAGGGACACCTTCTACTAGACCAGGTTGCTCCAAGCCCTATCCAACCTGGCCTTGAACACTGCCAGGGATGGGGTGCTGATAGAAATTGCTGATAGACTTGTTCCTAAACTATCTTGAAAAGGCATGCGATGTTAAATAGGTGCAGATGTTGTGTTTCCAAGGAGCTTCTGAAGTTATTTTAGACAGGTGACAAATGCCAAGAGAGGCTGCCCCAGAAGCCAGATGAGAAATAGGTATCCAGAAAATGTACAAGTGTTTGGACTTAAGTTTTAAGACTAAAACCAGAACATGTGCCAAGGGGCAGCTGGAGAAGCACACGAGGAGGTGGACAAGAGATTATTTCTCTGTCTTATACTTGACCTGCATTCAGCCTTGCTAGCATAAGGAGCTGGTTCAGGGTGGAAGTGGGAAATAACACCATGTGGTAAGAAGTGGCATCTGTGCTGATGGTGTTTGCACTGGCACAATCTGCAGTGCTGAAAAGGGTGGTGTGAGTGGCAGCAGAAACATCTTCAGATTGGGAAGATTTGCCAATGTTTTGGAGCTGGCAGTGGCTCTATGGTGCTGTAACCTTAAATCTTAAACTAACAATAGCGTGTGTGCCTTTAACATAGTAGAATAGGCCAAACTCTTCTAACTTACTAACATGTAGAGAGAAAGGAATGTTTGGCTGATGGGGGAAGGAACATCCTGGGACTGATCACAACTAGGAAGACAGTAAATAAGACCAAGGATGCTAACCTTCAAGATAAGAGCAGCACCCAGCATGGAGCGAAACTGGAACAGAACAGAAGCAAGGACATACCAGCTGCTAACTCGACACTAGGACCTTGTAATCGTGGGCAAGCACTGAGGTCACTCAGTAAACACAGTGAGGAAGACTATTGATGACCACCAAAGACACCACCCCTCCCCCCCCCCCCAGCAAGAAAATACATGTGTAATTAGGATGCAAATATAATTAGTTCCTGGAAAAGCTATGAATATGCATGAGCATGCTAAATATATAGCAGTTGTCATCAAGTATCGGGTGCGCTCACCTTCGCAAAATCATCTGCGTGTGTGCCCAGCGCTGCAATAAAGAATGCTGCTTTCTAAAACTCCAAATTGAGTCTTTGAGAGTTTCTCTGACCGACTTTTACAGTAACAGTGCAAATGGTACCTTAGGGGCAGGGTGGAACACTTCTGGGACACAACTAAAAATGTGCAGATTTGGAGGAGATGAGGTTTCTTTCTTCCAAAGTCAGGCTGGAATTTGGTGGACTTGGAATAAAGAGCAAGTGGGACTACTGAGAGAGGGCGAATGGATTCTATTTAGCACAATCCTGTGCCCCAGCAAATAAGCCTGTAATGAGTTTCTGATAAAACAGTGAATGTGTAAGAGCTTTTGCCTGCAAGAACAAGGCTCTTGACTGTTGTTTCTCAATGAAATGTTTGTTTAGGAGTCCAAGTTTTGCAAACCTCATGAGTTGTTCACTTTAATATGTAAAAATGTTTTGGGGGAATGCTGTTGTTTGGGGCTTGGGGTGGGGCCTTTTTCTTTTTTTGATGAGTGTTAATTGGGTTGAGGAAGGTTTGAGCATATATAGAACAAATCTGAAGCTAGAACAGCTTTGTCACCTCAGGCTGTTATTTTAATGAACAGGCTGCTTATGCTCTTTCTGGTTTGTTCCTGCTGTCAACCAGAAAAGGCCCAATTTTAAAGCAGAGGTTTGACTTGAGCAGTTCCTTCTAAACTTTTTCTCTTCAGGTTTCTCAGTGACCTCTATTCTTATTCTTCCCTTCTCCTACTTTCTGCTTTTGTGTCTTCCAGGAAACAACAGCAGAATCAAGATAGCAGCCAAACTCCTCACAACTCTGACTCTCTCCGGGTTGATGGAAGTGAAGGAGGTATGTATGTACTGACCACTTCCAGAAACTCCCTCGTGATGCAGGTAGTGATTCCTGGAGACTTGCTGGGTGACAAGTTGTTTAGCTACCCTGGTTTACTGTGAATGTGCTTGGGCACTGCCTGCCACAGACATTAGTTACTGCAAAAGTAGTGGTTTTCTTTAGGATTGAAAATACTGGTGTTGCGTTAAAAGGGGGGGAAAGCAAACCCCTTGTTTTATTCTCCAATATGCAATTACCAGTCTGACCGCGTTTGCTTATATCGAACCTCTGCTGGTCCGGATTTCAATCCAACCGCGTCTGTGGAGAGCTATTTGACTGTGAATGGGCATGTGAGCAATCCAGACAATTGCTTGACAATTGTAAGGTAGTGACCCGCAGGCATTGAGGCCTCGCCTGAGGGTTACTAAAGTTCGTGTGCGTGCAGAAGCCTTGGGAAAAGTGAGCACGGAAAACTACTGAGAGAGATACGCAGAGGAGGAATGTTAACTGTAACCTTGAAGCATATGCTGTCATAGTTAACCAATCATTAAGCTGTTACTGAGTGAATCCTATTCTGTATTTAGCCGTGTGAACAATACATGTATCCAATTAGACTTGTGTGTGTTAATGATAGACAAGTAGAGTGCCTATATATACTGAGCTATTTGCGCAATAAACTTTGGCACAAGCCTGATCATATTGGTCTGTGTGCTGTGTCCGGGACTTCTGCGTCAACAAGTGGCGCCCGAACAGGGACCCTCAGATCGGTGTTGGATAAAACCGACGAGACCGACAGGAAGGAGGGGGCAGAAGCCAGTCGATATCGGGTGCTGCCCCGGCACTCGGAAGTCGCTAGCGCAAAAAGTTTGGGAATCTCGCCCTGATCAGGTGAGCGGCCGGGGAGGAGATGGGGTCCACACTGACCAGGGAAGAGTCAGCAGTGGTGGAACTCCTCCAACACATCCTTTCTGTGAGAGGAGCAAATTATAACGAGCCTGCCTTGAGAGCTTTGCTACACTGGGCAAAGGGAAAAGAGTTGATCCCCTCAGTGGATGCTGCCTTTCAAATCGCAACTTGGGAGAAAATTGGGGCAGTGCTGTGGGAAGAGATAAGTAATGGGTCCGAGGAGGCAAGCAAATACCCCACTGTGTGGAGATTGGTTGTTGACTCTCTAAAAGACATACAAGCAGAGCGAAAAGCTGCGGCGTCTGCGTTTGCAGCGCTGACTCCGACGGGGGAGTCGGGATCGGCTACTAGCATGCTTTTTACGGGGCCTCTCATACCCGCTGTAACGCCAAGACGTACAGCTGCGGGGGACCGGGGAATATTGGGTCACTCGGCTCCGACTCAAACCAGCGCAGAGACATCTACACAAGTAGCTGATTCGTTGCCGCCGCCACTTTCATCTTCCAACAAAGACTTGCAGTCTTCTCAGCAGAGATCCACAGCCTCTGCGGCCGCTTCACGGGATCCGTCACCGGTGAGACCATCGCAACTTTTTCCACCTTTACCACCATCAGAGCTGCCATCTCGTTGCGAGCGGATTGACGACCACGACAACGGACTTAAAGAAGTCCAGCTACACGAGTTGTTGAAAAAATTGGAGGCCTTAGAAGTGCGGCTGGACAAAGTGCAAGAAAAGTCGACGCCTTCTCCGCCTGACGGCCCGCCTAACTTTCCCTGGTTTAACCCCCCCCTCCTCTTGCGCCGCCAGTGCCGTTGGCAGGGATCGGGGTTGGGGTGGGGGGCAGTCTGGGGGGCCTTGGGATCCCATCCGCGAGGTGGAGAGGGGTAATTCGTGATGCATTGGTTGAGGGGCAATTATTGCCTATGGCTTTTCCGGTTGTAACTAATAATGGGGGATATGTGTGGGAAGCGTTAGATTGGAAAATTTTAAAAGAAGCTAAAAGTGCCATTTCACAGTATGGCTTGAAGTCGCCATACTCGCAATCGCTGTTACAACATATTTTTTCTTCTCATTTGTTCACTCCATATGATTCTCGAATGGTTGCACAAATGTTACTTTCTCCATCACAACAGTTGCACTTTTATCAAAACTGGCAAACTGCTTGTGATAGAGCTGCCGCAACACCACGACAACAGGGGGATCCATTATGCGGGGTGCAAGCGCAAATGTTAATGGGAGTGGGACCATTTGTGAGGCTTGATTGGCAAGCGTGATTTGCCCATGAAGTCTTGCAATTAAGTCAAGATTTAGCCTTTAAAGCCCTCCTTAGCATACCTGATGATAAGGTTCGGCCTGCATTTACATCTGTGCAGCAGGGACCTACAGAACCGTACAGCAAATTTATCGATCGCTTGCACGTCGTTATAATGGCGCGTCCTGATTTAGATGAAATCATGAAAACTAAGTTTTTGGATATGCTTGCATTTGATAATGCTAATGAGAAAACGAAAAGGGCATTCAGTCATTTACCAAGAGGGTCAAATGCGGCACATCTGTTGGAGGCAGCTGAACGTATGCTCGAACAAGAAAAAGCCACTGTAATGGCTGCAGCTGTGGGAGCTGCTGTAAAACCAAGGGTAGGAAAATGCTTTAATTGCGGGAAACAAGGTCATCTTAGAAGGAATTGTAAGAGTCCACCTAATCCAGATCTGATCGGACAAACTACTGCACGGGCAAGGAAATGGCGCATACATTGTAAGAGAAGTTATTTCAATACCCATGAGTGCAAAAACTCGGGAAACAAGGAGTCGAGCGCGATTCACCCACGCGCGACGACACAAATGCAGGGTGCTTGGACCGCTGCGCAGCCGCCACAGTCGGCAGCGCAGGAGTGGACCTGGCAACAGCAGTAGACATTACTCTGACTTCCACGGAAGTTGTAGTAATTGATTCTGACCAGAAAGGACCGTTAGGGCATGGATTAAGTGCATTGCTTATTGGTCGGTCATCTGTTTCTAGAAAAGGTATATTTGTGGTGCCAGGACTTATTGATTCGGACTATCACGGTGTCATAAAAATCATGTTATATACCTTGACCCCGCCTCTTACCATACCGGCGAAGTCAAAAATTGCTCAATTAATACCATTTCAAGCCTGTGTGCCAAAAGCCCAGACTCGTGAAAGGGGACAAGGAGGATTTGGATCAACAGGTACCCCGGAGATTATGTTGGCAATCGACATAGCAAAGGGGAAACCTGAGGAAAAGATAATTATCACCCATCAAAACGGGCAATCAATAGCCCTTTCTATGTTAATAGATACAGGGGCGGATGTTACTATCATCCCGGCTGTCAGATGGCCAGCAAATTGGCCACTATTACCGGCACACACTAGCGTGATCGGGGTGGGGGGAACTCAGCAAACTATGATCAGTAAAACTCCAGTTTCTTTTGCTTTTACTGATGGCACCATGGTGACAACCCGCCCATATGTAATGCACTTACCAGTAGCACTAATCGGTCGAGATGTCCTGTCACAAATGGGAGCACGTCTCACAACTAAAAATTTTTAGCAGCGGCCATGGTAGAGCAGCCTATTTTAAAACTCACATGGACCACCACCACTCCTGTGTGGGTGGACCAATGGCCGCTAAAGCAGGAACGGCTGCAAATCGTAAAGAATTTAGTACAAGAGCAATTGGATGCAGGACATATAACACCATCTACGAGCCCATGGAATACTCCTATTTTTACAGTTCCCAAAAAATCCGGAAAATGGCGTTTGCTCCGTGATTTGCGAGCTGTAAACGCCGTAATGCAAGACATGTGAGCCTTACAGCCAGGATTACCCTCTCCTGTAATGCTTCCTGAACATTGGGATTTATTGATTATTGACTTGAAAGACTGTTTTTTTAAAATACCATTACACCCTGACGACGCAGAAAAATTTGCTTTTACTGTGCCAGCCATAAACAAGCAGGAACCTGCAAAACGATATCAATGGGTAGTTTTGCCTCAGGGTATGAAAAATTCACCAACTCTGTGTCAAACTTTTGTTGCCTGGGCTTTGCATCCCTTTAGACAGACTCATCAATCCCTTTTAGTGTACCATTATATGGATGACATTCTTATAGCAGGTGAAAAACTTGATGTTACTGAAATTTTGCAGGAGCTGCAACATACTCTGGGATCAAAAAAATTACACATAGCCCCAGAAAAAGTACAGCGGCAATGCCCTTGGCAATATTTAGGTTGGACAATTACGGGTAGCACCGTACGTCTCCAAAAAATCAAACTGCACACTGAAAATTAACACTCTTACTGATGCACAAAAACTCATGGGAAACATACAGTGGGTGAGATCAATTGCAGGAATCACAAATGATGATTTAGCTCCTTTAATGTCTTTGTTAGGCACCTCTGTTAATGCTAATAGCCGCAGACAGTTAACACCTGAACAAAAATTACCATTGGAAAAGGTGACAGACAAAATTTTAACAGCTACAGTGCAAAGACAAATAACAGGATTACCTTTGCACCTGTTAATTGTCAATTCCTCAGCTCAAAGAAAACATTTACTTGGTCTCATTATACAGCAAAACGATAACGACCTTAAAATACTGGAATGGATCTTTTTATCCTTCCAGCCGAAAAACACCATCTGCACCCGCATTGAACTCTTTGCCAACATGATAATAAAAGGCAGAAAAAGAATCATAGCGGGTCGGGAACCAGATGTTATTTACATTCCCATTGTACAGGATTATCTTAACTGGTTGCTGACTACTTCAGAGACATTCCAAATTGCACTTGCTGAATATCCAGGCACACTTAGTAACACTTATCCTCCAACAAAATTTTTACCTATCTTACAGGACCAGACTTTTGAAGAAATTCCAGTCAGATCTGAAACCCCAGTAGAAGGGCTTACAGTTTTTACTGATGCTGGGCGAAAATCTAAACGAGCTGCTGCCACTTGGTACACAGACAGCCAGTGGAAACATTATATTTTGCAAGGTCATCTTGGTGATTCTCTACAAACACTGGAGTTAAGAGCAGTATTATGGGTTTTCCAGCAATGGCCAGAAACACCGTTAAACACTGTGTCAGATTCTCTCTATGTTGTTGGGACAGTGCAACGCCTTGAGCGAGCGATGGTTAAAACGGTGAAAAACGCTACCTTGTATATGCTTTTAATGCAGTTGTTACATTTGTTAAACCAGCGGCTAACACCGTATTTTATCACACACATTCGTAGCCATCAGTTCCAATATGGTCTGTCTATCGGTAACAACAATGCAGACCAACTTGTTGCTGCAACATGGACAAATCATACAATTAATTTGTTTGAACAGGCACGTCTCTCACATGATTTTTTCCGTCAATCAGCGAGGGTGTTAGCTCGGCAATTTAACTTGCCTATTACTGACGCTCGAGGCATTGTACAGTCTTGTGCTTCCTGCCAAAAAATTGGTTTTGGTCTAGGCTTAGGGGTCAATCCTAGAGGATTGGCTGCCTTACAACTATGGCAAATGGATGTCACGCACATTGCTGAGTTTGGCCATTTAAAATATGTGCATGTCAGCATTGACACCTTTTCTCATGCTATGTGGGCCACAGCTCAAACTGGTGAGTCTGCTAAACATGTTATTAAACACATGCATGCTGCTATTGCTGCATTAGGCATTCCTTTAGAAATCAAAACAGACAATGCACCGGCATATGTGTCACATTCATTTGCACATTTTTGTAATCTGTGGGGAATCTGTAGAGTCACTGGTATTCCACACTCTCCCACAGGTCAAGCCATTGTTGAGCGAGCTCATGCTACCCTGAAATCGCTTTTGCAAAAACAAAAAGAGGGAGAACAGATGCCATTTGAACGTCTTGCCAAAGCTCTGTATGTATTAAATTATCTGTGTTTAACAGGGAACCGAGAATCTCCACCAATTGTAATCCATCATACATCATTACAATCAAAGGTGCAAAAGGTTGAGGCAGCAAAAGTTCAGTTTAAAGATTTGCGAACAGGAGAATGGAAAGGCCCAGTAGAGGTAAAAATGACTGGCAGAGGATATGTTTGTGTTTTGACAGGTGAAGGACCACGATGGGTCCCGAGTCGGTGGGTGAGGCCATGGAAAGAACATATGGACCAGTCAGATCAGCCACTTTGATAATCATCATGTGGATTTTAACTGTTGGGGAAACATGGATTCCGAACCAACCAAAGACTAACATTTGGGTTACGTTGGCAAATATTACAGGTCAAGATTCCCTGTGTATAGCTACATCAACCCCAGAGAATCCATTCACCACTTGTTTGGTGGCTGTGCCCATAGATAATTGGCCTGTTCCAACGGCTCAGCAGGCTGTTGCACAGGGCACGGGAAAGGTAGATGCCTGGGATGGCTGGATACCTTACCTGCCAAAGAGTTCGTTGGAACCACAAGAATTGGAATTATTAGGGTCTGTAAAAATGGACTATTGTCTATATTTCAATTATGTTGGGAGGAATCAGTCACGAGCTTGGTGGGTTAATGCCACCCTGCCGGTGTATGCTAACCATAGCTCTTGGTGTGATTATACCTCCAGCAACATATCTAAAGCTACTAACCAACCTATTAGCTTGCCTAGTGGTCACTTTTTAGTTTGTGGGGATCGTGCCTGGCCAGGGATCCCTTCTCACGTAAAAGGAGGACCATGTAGTTTAGCACGACTGACCCTATTAATGCCAAATCGATCACAAATTTTGCAAATCAGACGTAAAAGCAATTATCGTGTAAAAAGAAGTTCACACGCCTTTAGTAGTTTTTGTAATGATCACATAGAATTTTGGAATAGAGCAGAGCGATTTTTCACGAGTCTTGTCCCCTCAGTCGGGACTGCTCACGCATTAACTACTTTAAATAGACTAGGTTGTTGGCTTGCAAAACAAGCTAATGCTACTTCTGAAGCTTTAAGTAATCTTTTATTAGATGTAGATAGTATAAGGCATGCTACTCTGCAAAATAGAGCAGCAATTGATTTTTTACTATTAGCCCAAGGTCACGGATGTGAAGATTTTGAAGGAATGTGCTGTATGAATCTTTCTGATCATTCTGAATCTATACATAGAAGCATTCGAATTCTAAAAGATGGAGTACTAAAGTTACAAGTGCTCTCGGATTGGGATTGGTTTCAAAGATTATTACAGGGTTGGGGTATTAGTGGTTGGCTAGGAGTACTAATCAAACAAGGTTTAACAGTTTTAATGGTATTGATTCTTATTGTTTTAATCTTTTGTTGTTTGTGGAAGTGTATTATCCGTATGCTATCTCCTGCTGTGAATCGGGTCTGGATTGCTCAAAAACAAAAAGAGGGATTTGCGGAGAGCTATTTGACTGTGAATGGGCATGTGAGCAATCCAGACAATTGCTTGACAATTGTAAGGTAGTGACCCGCAGGCATTGAGGCCTCGCCTGAGGGTTACTAAAGTTCGTGTGCGTGCAGAAGCCTTGGGAAAAGTGAGCACGGAAAACTACTGAGAGAGATACGCAGAGGAGGAATGTTAACTGTAACCTTGAAGCATATGCTGTCATAGTTAACCAATCATTAAGCTGTTACTGAGTGAATCCTATTCTGTATTTAGCCATGTGAACAATACATGTATCCAATTAGACTTGTGTGTGTTAATGATAGACAAGTAGAGTGCCTATATATACTGAGCTATTTGCGCAATAAACTTTGGCACAAGCCTGATCATATTGGTCTGTGTGCTGTGTCCGGGACTTCTGCGTCAACAAGCGTCCGCTTATATCGAACCTCTACTGGTCTGGATTTACTGATAGTGCACCACACTGCCCAGTCCAATCAGCTACAGCTACCAATCCGACCACGTTCGCTTATATCGAACCTCTACTGGTCCGGATACCAATCCGACCGCGTCCGCTTATATCGAACCTCTACTGGTCCGGATTTACCAACAGTGGCGATTGGCTATCAAAACAGTGTGGTTTATTGATTGAGTTTATTGAGGCAGCAGACACAGGTTCTTATGGATTGCCGGTGATAAATACTGTCTGCAAAAGCACGTGCAAATAATGATTACATGATTACAAGCGCTTGATAAAGTTAACACAGCATAGCTCTAAAATATGCCCTGGCCTTGGGAACTGTAAAGAGAACAGTGAAGGGTAAAGACCGGTTAGCAAAACAAAGCAGACAGTTTGCAAGATAAAGCAGGATGTGCATCTCGGAGACAGACCAAACAATGTGAATATTTGTAACCCTTAGTAGTTTTGCTAAATCGGGATGATAAGGAAGCAAGAGAGTGGAAAGTTACTGCTTAGCACTTAGACTATAAAAGGGATGCAAGATGCGAAATAAAGGTCTTCAGATTTCACCAGAACTGGACTCCGTCTTTGATACACCACAGTGATATAAGGAAAGCAAGTGCCTGGAAAACATAGGGTTAAAATACTTTTAACTTAACTTAGGTATGTTTGTGTTGTAAGTCGTGTGTTAACAGAATTTAGTAGTCTTACTAACATGAGTGAATTATTTCTTTTTATCCTTCTAATGAGTGAATTCTTTCTTACCATCCTTCTAATTTATCAGTTAGTTTGGAGACAGTGACTCCCGAACATCTGCTAGCTTAAGATACTCCTTGTCTCCCCATCCTGTCCTGCTTGCAATAAATTTTGTACCGAGGTCACACTGCTCTAAATCTTTGCCAGCTATCAGAAACTTGCAGATACGGCTGGTTTCAGCTAATTTTGTGATTACTGGGGCATCCAACTGTGCCAAAGGTGAAAAGTGCACCCTGAGGAAGACTACTTACTTCATTTTGAAGACCCCTGCCCACGACCATCGGAGGGCAGTGCACAAGTGCCAAAAGGGAGGAGACTTATGATAATGAGTACCTAAACTCATTGTAATATCCCCGCCTGATGAATATACATGTTTGTGTGTAATAAATATCTGCTTGCTTAACCCCTCGGTGTGCAAGTTAGGAGGAGCTATCCCCCTTGCACCCGGCGCCGCAATAAACATGCCTGCTTTATAACTCTCCTTGAGTTGTAGAGTCTGATTCCGTGCTTCAGTGGTGGTGCCCAGCTCAGCATAGCAGAGAGCACCCACAATGGAGAAGGCCCCGCAGATGGCCCACACCACCAGCGACAGCTCAGGAGAGTCGGCCTCCCGCACCACGCTGGTGGGGGTGATGAAAATGCCAGAGCCGACCATGGTTCTACGATGATGGACACGCCGTTGAGCAGCGTGATGGAGCGCTGCAAGGTCACCCCCTAGCCCTCAGGCGAGGCACATGGCGAGGGCGAGCGGACGCAGCCTTTCTCCGCCCCACCATCCACTGTGTCCAGAATCTTCTCCATCGCCTGCTTCTCCTCCTGATGTGCCAGCGAGAAGGCCGAGCCCGCCGTGCTTCCCTTATTCACCGCTCTGCTGCTATTGCCGCTGCTGCCCGACATAGCGGTGCAGAATGGAACAACAAAACAAAAAAAGACTCCAACAACACCATGCAGCCACCCCTTTTGTTCCGGCAGCGGTGTGCCTTGTGCGCAGAGCACCTCCCGCCTAGGCGGGGAGAATGGGCCCGGCCACCTTTCCAGGAAGAGGAGGAGGAATGGGGGTGTGTTGCGACCTGCGTGGGCAGTCCCGAGTCTCTTTTGCCCCAAGTGACCAGAGCGTTTGTGTTGTCCCCCCCTGCCTTTCCTCAGGCCCCAGCGCTGGGGTTCGAGGGGGGCTCCTGGCTGCAAGGAGGAGGTTTGTTACCATTCCTTCTGCCCTGTCCGGGCTGCGTGTTCTGATCCAGGAGAATGGGTCTGTGCATGTATGTAAACCTAAACTCCAGCAAAACCCATGTCTCCCAGTTCTCCCCTTAGTCTTACCTGATTTCAGTGCACTTGTACTCCCTCCTCCTCCTCCTCCTCTTCACACAAGCATGGGCCAAGGCCCCCTTGCTGCATCACCTGCATTGCTGCAGACACTGCAAAAACATACCTGTCATTTCAGACACTGAGATCACCAAAGAGATAAGTAAAAATAAATAAATTTGCCAATTTTGCAAGCAGGCAAAAAAAGCAACTTGTATTGTACTACTTCAAGTGAAAGCAGAGGGTTTGTATCCAAGGAGACTTACTTGGAGAGACACCAGAACTGTACACAGTACTCCAGGTGGGGTCTCACCTGAGCAGAGCAGAGGGGCAGGATCACCTCCTCCGACCTGCTGGTCACGTTCCTTTTGATGCAGCCCAGGATACGGTGGGTCTGAATCTCTTCTCTGCCCAACCTGTAGCTGTGCCTGGGATTGCCCTGACCCAGGTGTAGGACCTTGCACTTGGCTTGGTTGAACTTCATGAGGCTGGCATCAGCCCACCTCTCAAACATGTCAAGGTCCCTCTGGATGGCATCCCTTCCCTCCAGCATATAAACTGAACCACACAGCTTAGTGTCGTCGGCAAATTTGCTGAGGGCACACTCAATCCCACTGTCCATGGCACCCACAAAGATGTTGAACAAGATCAGTCCCAGCACCAATCCCTGAGGGACACCACTCATTGCTTTTCTCCAAATGGACATTGAGCCGTTGACTCAAACTATTTACGTGCAGCCATACAGCCAATTCCTCATCAACCGAGTGGTCCATCCATCAAATTGATGTCTCACCAGTTTAGAGACAAGGATGTTGTGTGGGACAGTGTCAAATTCTTTGCACAAAGCGAGGTAGATGATGGTAACTGCTCTGCCCCTATCCATCAGTTCTGTAGCCCCATCATAGAAGGCCACCAAATTGGTCAGGCAGGATTTTCCCATAGTGAAGCCACATTGGCTGTCACCAACCACCTTGTCGTTTTTCATGTGCCTTAGCATGCTTTCCAGGAGAATCTGCTCCAAGATTTTGCCAGGCACAGAGGTGAGATTGACTAGTCTGTAGTTCCCTGGGTCTTCCATTTTCCCCTTCTTGAAAATGGGGGTTATATTTCCCTTTTTCCATTTGTTGGGAGCTTCACCTGACTGACATGCTTTTTCAAATATGATGGACAGTGGCTTAGCAACTTCATTTGCCAGCTCCTTCAGGACCCGCGGATGGATTTCATCAGGTCCCATGGACTTCACAAATTACCACACTGATGTGATCAACAGCCTTCCTGAAGATGGCTACACAGTTTGTGCAGCCTTGACTAAAACCCTGGTTTCTCAGATGTCAAGGAGAAAGAGCACACACAGCAAGTGCCAGAGTCATTTCCCACTTGGTTTAAAGGTGAGGAGCATGTTTCAACACTTGTTATACAAACTGTGGTGTTGAGGAACAAAGTGAAGAGCAGGAGAGGCCCAGAGTCAGCTGTGTTGTGTGACAGAATGAGGGGTGTTGCATGTGAGTAGAGCTGGAAGGAGTGTTGGTGACTCACAACCTTTAAACAGAAAGGTGCACGCGATGTCTTTATTTTTCTACAGCACATGTGGCCTGGCTGAAGAACTGGAACAGGAGAAGAAGAGCTCACAGCCCAAATCTGCCGGTGGAAATGTAAATAGTCATTTTTGGTTTTATACTGTGCTTTGCAGGGCATGATCTCTAAGACTTCTTTGCCTCAGGCTTTACCGGCAAATGCTCTGACCACACCACCCAAGTCTTGGAAGGCAGACGCGGGGACAGTGAGAATGAAGACCCTGGGCCCACTGTGGGGGAGGATCTTGTTCGGGACCACCTTAGGAACCTGAATGCATACAAGTCCATGGGACCGGATGAAATCCATCCGCGGGTCCTGAAGGAGCTGGCAAATGAAGTTGCTAAGCCACTGTCCATCATATTTGAGAAATCATGGCAGTCAGGTGAAGTTCCCGATGACTGGAAAAAGGGAAATATAACCCCTATTTTTAAGAAGGGGAAAATGGATGAGCCAGGAAATTACAGACCAGTCAGTCTCACCTCTGTGCCTGGCAAAATCTTGGAGCGGATTCTCCTGGAAGGCATGCTAAGGCACATGAAAACCAACAAGGTGCTTGGTGACACCCAGCATGGCTTCACTAAGGGGAAATCCTGCCTGACCAATCCGGTGACCTTCTATGAAGGGGCTACGGAACTGATGGACAGGGGCAGAGCAGTTGATGTCATCTACCTGGACTTGTGTAAAGCCTTTGACACTGTCTCACATGACATCCTTCTAAGTTGGAGAGACATCAATTTGATAGGTGGACCACTCTGTGGATAAAGAACTGGCTGGATGGCCGCATGCAAAGAGTAGTGCTCAGTGGCTCAGTGTCCAGCTGGTGACCAGTAACGAGTGGTGTCCCCCAGGGATCGGTGTTGGGACCGGTCTTGTTCAACATCTTTGTGGGTGACATGGACAGTGGGATTGAGTGTGCCCTCAGCAAGTTTGCCGATGACACCAAGCTGTGTGGTTCGGTTGATACATTGGAGGGAAGGAATGCCATCCAGAGGGACCTTGACATGCTTGTGAGGTGGGCTGATGCCAACCTGATGAAGTTTAACCATGCTAAGTGCAAGGTCCTATACCTGGGTCGGAGCAATGCCAGGCACAGCTACAGGTTGGGCGGGGAGGAGATTCAGAGCAGCCCTGCGGAGAAGGACTTGGGGGTGTGGGTTGATGAAAAAATGAACATGAGCCGGCAGTGTGCGCTTGCAGTCCAGAAGGCCAACCTTATCCTGGGCTGCATCAAAAGGAGCGTGACCAGCAGGTCGAGGGAGGTGCTCCTGCCCCTTTACTCTGCTCTCGTGAGACCTCACTTGGAGTATTGTGTGCAGTTCAGGTGTCCTCAACATAAAAAGGACATGGAACTGTTAGAACAAGTGCAGAGGAGGGCCACGAGGATGATCAGGGGACTGGAGCACCTCTCGTATGAAGATAGGCTGAGAAAATTGGGGCTGTTCAGCCTGGAGAAGAGAAGGCTGTGTGGAGACCTCATAGCAGCCTTCCAATACCTGAAGGGGGCCTATAGGGATGCTGGGGAGGGACTCTTCATTAGGGACTGTGGTGAGAGGACAAGGGGTAATGGGTTTAAACTTAAACAGGGGAAGTTTAGATTGGATATGAGGAAGAAATTCTTTACTGTAAGGGTGGTGAGGCCCTGGAATAGGTTGCCCAAGGAAGTTGTGAATGCTTCATCCCTGGCGGCGTTCAAGGTGGGGTTGGACATAGCCTTGGATGGCATGGTTTAGTGGGAGGTGTCCCTGCCCATGGCAGGGGGGTTGGAACTCGATGATCTTAAGGTCCTTTCCAACCCTAACTATTCTATGATTCTATGATTCTATTCTATGAACTGTGTTCTCTAGTGAGTGCTCCCTAGGCTGGTGTACTGCTCCCAAACACTGCTTGTGCTGCTTCTGCCCTGTGACCACATGCTCTGCACCAGTGTGCCTGTCCCTGTGGGAGTCAGGGTGAACAGCGAACCTTCACCTCCCTGCTTCTGTGCTCACAGGGATCTGCTCAGAGCAGGTCACTTTACAGGAGGGAGCCTGGGGGGTTTGGGGGCTGCCCCAGCCCAGCACACAGCCATGCCTGGGCACACTGGCTGGGGGGAAGCTCACACAGTGCTCTGCACAGCTCTGCTAACCAGACATGCTTTGGGAAGGGGCTAGAAGGGAAGCATTTTCTGTGCTGACATGCTGAGGGGCATGTCATCTCTTAAGCTGGAAAAACCATCTCCCAGGGGGAGAGAAATGAAAGTAGCTGCTGGTTACAGAAGGTGCTTTTATGTCTCTTGGCAGTGCTACCTGGGGGATTTGTTCTGCTGTGCCAGCTGCCCTTATCTGGGGAAGCCTGCGTTCAAGCCTGGGGAGGTCCTCCTGAAAGAGAACCACCTGCATGATGCCTAACCAAGGCATCTCTGGATGTCCCATGAAGGATTCCTCAGGTCTTCCATCAGTCTGAGATTCTTCCAGCAGTCCTCCTCATCCTCTCAAACTCATGCTCTCCAGCAAATGCTTCTTGTGGGAAGGACACTGTGGGCGCTGTGAGCTCATCACTTGTAATTGGCCTTGGGATATCTTGATACTCTTTGGTGACAAGTGGCCTCATGTCCTGGGTTCAGCAGCAGCAGTCATTTTTCTCCTCCTTGGTAGCTGGTGCAGCGCTGTGTTTTTGATTTTGGGCCTGGGAACAGTGCTGATAACACCAGTGTTTTCAGTTACTGCCTGGTAATGTTTAGGCTGGCCAAGGACTTTGTGAGTCTCATGCTCTGCCAGGGAGGAGGGGAAGCCAGGAGGAAGGAGAGACAGGACACCTGACCCAAACTGACCAAAGAGGTTATTCCATATCACAGCACGTCATGTCCAGGATGTAGAAACGGAGGACAGAGACCCGGAAGGGTGGTGGGGTGTGCACGGTGGGGGGTGCAGCGTGGGGGGTGCACTGCTTGGTCGAGCTGGGTGGTGAGCTATTGTATTCTTTCCTTGTATTTGCCTTGTCATTATTATTATTAGTAGTAGTGGTAGCAGTAGTGGTTTGTGTTATACCTTAGTTACTAAACTGTTCTTATCTCAACCTGTGGGAGTTGCATTCTTTCGATTCTCCTTCCCATCCCTCCAGGAGCGGAGGGAAGAAAGAGTGGGGAGTGAGTGAGTGAGCAAAACTGTGCGTGGCTGAGAAGCTTAAACCACGACACCTCATAGGTATTAGACTTAAGCATGTTATGCCTTGTCTTAGCTGGCTGAACTTGATACTGGGACACTGGCCATCACAGCATGTCCCACCAGCAGACAGAAGTAGAGTCAAGTGTCAGGTTGACATTGTGTGTGTGTGGCAGGACTGTACTTCCCCATGCGCATGTCATACAGCTTTAATTTGTTGTCATGGGTTCAGCTGTACCAGGTTTTTTTCTTCTTCCTAGTAGCTGGTGCAGTGCTCTGTTTTTGACTTGAGTCTGAGAACAATGTTGATAACACACCAATGTTGTTAGTTGTTGCTAAGTAATGCTTACTCCAATCAAGGACTTTTCAGTCTTTCATGCTCTGCCAGTGAGGAGGGGCATGGGAAGTCAGGAGGAAGCAGAGACAGAACACCTGACCCAAACTAGCCAAAGGGGTATTCCATACGACAGCGTGTCATGCCCAGTATATAAACTGGGGGGAGTTATCCAGAAGGCCCAGATCGCTGCTCGGGTTAGGCTTGGTATCGGTCGGCAGGTGGTGAGCAATTGCATCACTTGGCTGAGCCAAGCAAACATCACTTGTGTTTATTATTTTCTTATCCTTTTTCCCTTTTAGTTTTATATTCTCTCCCCTTGTTATTTCCCTTACCATTATTATTATTGGTGGCAGAAGTAGTAGTGGGTTTGTATTATACCTTAGTTACTGGACTGTTCTTATCTCAACCAGTGGGATTTACATTGTTTCAGTTTTTTTCCCAATCCCTCCAGGAGCAGGGGGAAGAAGGGGGGGGGGAGTGAGTGAGCGGCTACATGGTTTTGAGTTACTGGCTGGGCTTAAACCATGACAGTTCTTTTTGGCGCCCAGCATGGCGCTCGAAGGATTTAGATAACGACAGATCTGACCAGAGTGTGTCTCATTGTATTTGTGATAAGCATTCATTGTTTCAGATTAATAGTCACTCGTCACAAGGTTGATTTATTTGCTCTCAGTGTTGTTGCGCTTGGTCTCAGAGTTTCAGCATGTCATACCTTACTTGCAGCCTGTATTTGCTGTTTTAGTGTTCAGCAGCTTTGGGCCTGGGCTAAAGTACTTGGTTATCTGTACTTCATGGTAATGACTTGTAATACAATAGAATCACTGATCATTAAACTGGTCTGGCATGTATTCTCAGTGTGGTTATCACCCCTATACTTTGGGAGGCATATAATGGGAATTTTAAGCAATTATACATCTTTTCTTCCTCCTCAGGGGGTCAACCTTTGAAGGAGACATTCTCACACCCTCTGCTCCCCCACCAAACTATTTACAGCAGTATTTGAGAATTCTAAAGGGTTTGGATGGCCTTTGAATACCCTTGAAACCTGCCTGCTGATTGTGCTGGGGATCAGCATGTTGCCACAGATGCAGCGTGTTTTACCCACAGCCATCCCACCTTGAGAATGCCCTATTTTATCTGATCTCGAAAGTTAAGCAGGGTCAGGCTCGGGTCTTGTCTAAGGTTAAATGACAATCTAAGAGGACCACCAGGAAATTTTCCCCGAGGCTGGACAGTCATGAGTGGCAGGGTGTGTGGGATAGTATGGGCAAGGATCTAGGCCAGTGGACCCCTCCAGTGCTTTGGAACTTCACCCCGGAACAAGTGCGAAATCCGTAAAAACTAGTAAAACACTTAAACGAGGTGTGCTGTCATCCTGGCAATACCACAGAGAGACGATGCGCTGCAATGTGCTGGGGCTTGGCCTATGCCTATAGAGCCCTGCTCTGTAAGAAGCAAGAAAAAGGTGTCTCTGTATATGATGGCAAAGCAACAGACAACGCAGCTACTCAACCCCCAAGAACAGCAGCTACACCAACCCCAACAGCAGGCACTGCAGCCACTTCAACCACAGTGAAAGACACTGTAGCTGCTCCAACCCTAGTGGCAGACACTGCAGCCACACCAACCACAGTGATAGACACTGCAGCTAAACCAAAGGAAATTCCCAACCTCCAAATTACAGGAACACCCATCCACTCCTGGTGTGAAGCAGATCCATGAAACTCACTCCAGCATCATCCATCCTGCACCTTTGCAAAGCAAATGATGCCTTTCCACCCTTGCTCCTCGAGTGAGCCAGATCAAAGTCAACCCACGTCGCAGCAGGTGCCTGCTCCAGAGAAAAACCCAGAAAGTTGCTCCAGGACTTTTCCAGTGCTGAGAGGAGCATCTCATGGCCACCCCACCCAGCATGTCCAGCACCAAGGGGACATCAAGTGCTTCTTGGATCATAGTGGCCACATGGTGCATGGTGACATTGCTGAAACATGGAGCAAACTGTTAGAGGAGCCCGTTGGTGACCAGAGACCATGGAAGGAGTTGCTGAGGCTTGGAAGTTCTTGGAAAACTGGCTGGAAGAGCCCTGTCCTCACCGTGACAGATGGTTTCTTCCAGGTTAATGTAAAGCACAGTGGTGCAGCCATTTGGGGGGAAATAGTTGACTTTGGTCACCAAGATGGCAATTCTATATGAGCTAACACCTGGCTTTCAGGGATGATGACCCTGACAGGTGTACAACAAGCTGCTCATCCCCTTCCTTCTCCCTCATTTGACCTCTTTCTTGGGGGAGACATCCAGCCTTGTGCTGGCAGTGCCATCATCCCCACCACTCTGCTTTTGTTGTGATGGCTTGATCTCGGTGTAGAATCATAGAACCCTAGAATGGTTTAGGTTGGAAAGGACCTTAAGATCATCTAGTTCCAACCCCCCTGCCATGGGCAGAGATGCCTCACACTAGACCAGGTTGCTCCAAGCCCTGTCCAACCTGGCCTTGAACACTGCCAGGGATGGGGCAGCTACAGCTTCACTGGGCAACCTGTGCCAGCGTCTCACCACCCTCACAGGGAAGAACTTCTTCCCTACCTCCAACCTAAATCTCACCCTGTTTCAGTTTAAACCCATTCCCCCTTGTCTTATCGCTACAGTCCCTGATGAAGAGTCCCTCTCTAGCATCCTTGTAGGCCCCCTTCAGATACCGGAAGGCTGCTATGAGGTCTCCATGCAGCTTCTCTTCTCCAGGCTGAACAGCCCCAATGTTCTCAGCCTGTCTTCATACGGGAGGTGCTCTAGCCCCTGATCATCCTCATGGCCTCCTCTGGCCTTGCTCCAACAGCTCCATGTTCTCCTTATGTTGAGGACACTGGAACTGTACACAGTACTCCAAATTACACAGTATTTCAAGTAAACGATGTTGATGTCAGAAGACGTGGGTTTTGTCCCCTTCTTTTCAAACTTCAGGTCGGTGCAGGTCGGGTCCTCGGCAGCTGTCACCACGGCTGCCTGCAGGGGACAGAGCACTTAGTAGAGCCCTGTCTTTCCCTTCTGCCTCTCCCCTGCTAATATTCTTCCACTGGCACAACTATTTGCACTGCCCAAGTGTTATCCAGCTTGCTCAGAGGTGCCACCTATTCAGAAGCTTGTAAGCCCCTATTTAATAGGAGTTAATAAGTGTTTAGGACCATGTTTTCAGAAAGAAAGTTGATTTTACTCTGAAATCCTTTAAAAAGGTATTCAGCAGCCAGTGGTCTGGGATTTTTACAGGGAGAAGGAAATGATACATGCAAAGCCCTCCCTGTCTTACTGTGCTGATTCCCCTCCACCACTTGCCTGCTTGTGAGATTCCTGAAGAAGAAAAAACAATTTAAACAGTAGTTAAAATAATGCTAATGATCACTATTTGAAATGAAGAAAACATCTGCATTGGTCCTGCTTTTGTTGCAGGAGAGGATAGGGCTCTGCAGCTGGCTGGCTCTGAGGATGACCAAGGGGCAGGAAGGGGTGGCAAGGATTTAAAGCCATTGGAAGGGCTGGAGGAATGCTCTGAGATGAACACTTCTGGAAATGTGGTGATGTGCAAGTGCTGTTCCGTTTGCACCGTGGCTTGTGCCATAACTGGGCTCTCACCAGCAACTGGCCAGAGGGAAGGGGGTGAACCTTCTCCCCAGCCCAGGACAGCTTCTCCAGGAGGACAGACTTGTTCAGGGAACACCGAGTAAGCAGGAGCAGTAGGATATCAAAGATGGACATCTCTCGAGCTGGTTGTCCAGACCAGCAGGTGAGGAGGAGATGCCAACTGGCTCCTGCAGGAGACAGAGGCTCAGAGTGGGCTCAGCCTTACCTTTCCTATTCCTTCTGCACCACCACAGCAGCAGGCCATTAGCATGTAAAGAAGTGTCCTGACCACAAGCCAAAGATGATCCACAGGAGGGAGCCAAGTCCTGCACACACAACCATCACAGAGGCACCGTGAGCCCCCATCCCACCACGCAGGGATGCTGCCCTCTGCCATGCTGCCATTGCCTATTTTGGCGGGACAGTTCTTCTCCAAACTTGGGCTTCCAGACTCCAAACCACCCACAGTCCCCATGGCCCCAGGGTGCTGACAAAATCTTGGGGAATGGTCTCCAAAAACTCTTCTGAACTCATCCAAACTCAGCCAAGGGGGTGGTCAGAGCATTAGAGCCCCTTTCCAGCATCACTGCCTCTGATCCACTGGTGCCCATCTCAATTTGCCAGCAGCTCCCACCTACTCATGGAAAAACATCAGGATGTGTTTCCCCCCTTGCTGCTTCTCTTTCTCCCTGAGGACCCCTCCTGCCTCCCAACTTACAGCCATGTGGCTGTGGGGACTCACTTGTCCAGCTCTTCTTTGCAGTGACATAGGTCTGAGGTGCCTGAGGGCCACAGCCTGGAAAACAGAAATACAGGTGAGAGAGACTGCCCGGAGGCAGAGGACACTGTTCCCTGCTCTGATCTGGGGCAGGGACCTGGACCCACAGCCTCAACTGTGTCCTGCTCCTGCCACCGTGGCTCCAGCAGCTCAGCATTTGGCTGGATGTGCTGCAGATGGAGGGTGTGGAAGGTCCTGTTTCAAGTACCCAATAGCCACACAACTCTGTGGTGGCATGCATCTGCCAGAAGGGCCGTGCTGAGTCAGCTCTTCCAGCGTCTGGGATGCTTTTGGAGGAAATGGTGCTTGTCATAGCACCCTTCTCTGCCTGCTCATCACCCTATGAAAACAGGAGCAGTGCCACTCACTGGGAGCTGTCTCTCATGTGGCACTTCCAGTGTCTGTCAAGTTTATTCTCATGATGAAGACCCTAAACCCACAGATCCCTGTGCTGGTGGCACACACACTGGGGCTGGTGAGATGGGCACAGTTTTGCCCCAGAGGGGTGTTGGTTTGATTCCCCACCTCCAGATCAGCAGGTTTGTACCAACTGACATGTCCCATGATATTCTCCAGTCTCAAACTGTGGAGAGCTATTTGACTGTGAATGGGCATGTGAGCAATCCAGACAATTGCTTGACAATTGTAAGGTAGTGACCCGAAGGCATTGAGGCCTCGCCTGAGGGTTAATAAGTTCGTGTACGTGCAGAAGCCTTGGGAAAAGTGAGCACGGAAAACTACTGAGAGAGATACGCAGAGGAGGAATGTTAACTGCAACCTTGAAGCATATGCTGTCATAGTTAACCAATCATTAAGCTGTTACTGAGTGAATCCTATTCTGTATTTAGTCGTGTGAACAATACATGTATCCAATTAGACTTGTGTGTGTTAATGATAGACAAGTAGAGTGCCTATATATACTGAGCTATCTGCGCAATAAACTTGGCACAGCCTGATCATATTGGTCTGTGTGCTGCGTCCGGGACTTCTGCGTCAACAAGTGGCACCCGAACAGGGACCCTCAGATTGGCGTTGGATAAAACCGACGAGACCGACAGGAAGGAGGGGGCAGAAGCCGGTCGATATCGGGTGCTGCCCCGGCACTCGGAAGTCGCTAGCGCAAAAAGTTTGGGAATCTCGCCCTGATCAGGTGAGCGGCCGGGGAGGAGAGGGGGTCCACACTGACCAAGGAAGAGTCAGCAGTGGTGGAACTCCTCCAACACATTCTCTCTATGAGAGCAGCGATTTATGATGAGCCTGCCTTGAAAGCTTTGCAGTATTGGGCAAAGGGAAAAGAGTTAATCCCCTCAGTGGATGCTGCCTTTCAAATCGCAACTTGGGAAAAAATAGGAGCAACGCTGTGGGAAGAGGTAAGTAAGGGATCCAAGGAGGCAAGTTAATACCCCACTGTGTGGAGACAAATTACTGACTCTTTAAAAAATAACCGATGGATGGGCCAGGGGATACGAATTTGTATCCGCCTTTACCACCTTCGCCGCCCCTGGCCTCCCTCCCCCCAGAGCCCGATCCTCAATATCGTCAAGGGTGGGACAAATGGACAGGATTGTTAGATGAGAAAGTACAGACACTTCATGACGGACTTAGAAATTTACAGCTCTCCAACACGGCTAAGTCAAAGAATGAGATAGTGGAGCCCAAACCATCCCCCACCACCACCCCCCCGAACCTCCGCCGATCGCTGCTACGGCTGCGGAGACTGAGGACGGGGATGAAGGCGATCCTTTTGCCCCAGACCCTGTTAATCCTGAGAAAAAGCCTACTCTCAGATCACCTGAAACCTGCAGGAGGAAATGTTTTAATGGCACTTGATAATGCTGAAACTTCAGAACAGATTAATGAGGAACCTGAGCATTTTCATCAGACTGCTGTTGCTGCTCCTGAAGTTCTGACTCCTGATAATTCTGATGCTGACCTGGATAGTCCTTTTGACCCAAGAACTGTTGATCCGGAAAATAAGCCTGATTTAGATCCCCCAGATCCCCATGATAAATGGGCAGTTATAAAGGGAAAAGTAAGATGGGTGGGGGATGCAGATGTATTGTGTGCTTATAGTCTCTCTGTGATATTCATGTACTAAAAGTTAGCAAATGTAACTACATCTGTGTTTCTATCGACCCTTGCAGACCTTTATGGATACTGTTGGCTACTTCTCCCGATGCAGGCTGGCCACCTGCATTGGAATGAGTGTGCATTTTGGTCAGTGTAAAAGCCCAAGCCTCACGCGATGTGAGGGAGGCAGAGCCTCTGCGGGGACGCCCGCTGAGATTGAGCCTGCCGCCTTGCACTGCAATGATGCTGCTCAGAGCTGGTTTCCTGATTGTCTTCACAGGGTCATTGCAACTACATTTTGTACGTGTGACCATGTAGCGGGAGTAATGATTGTCTGCATTTTGTGTTTCACATATTGTAGTTGTGCGGAGTGTTTGTGGGATCCCATGAATGTGTGTGTATGTGTGTCTGTTGAGGGCAGACAGTGTTCTGTGTATTTTTTGTTATTGGGTTGATGTAAAAGTTTTTAATGGGTAGCAGATTAACATTTTGGGCAAGAAAGGGTTAATAGAAAAGTGGTGCTGCCTGCAGAGATTTATGGCTGCTGCTCAGCAGGCTGGCAGCTGTAGCTCCTGCCGAGCAGTACTGCTTAGTGTGTTTAAGGTAACCTAGGGGAGAATCCAAGCTTTACCAACCTCCACCCAAACAGCACCAGGGTGGCAGAGATAGAAAAAAGAAGAAAAAAAAAAAAAAAAAAAAAAAAAGGAAAAAAAAAAGGCAAAAAAACAAGGGGGAAAAAAAAGGAGAAAAAAAAAAGGAAAAAAAAAAATGGGTAATGACACAGCAAACTCCTTGACTGTTAACACGGTGCAGTTGGCTTCTGCAGCTGCTCCGTATTTGTTTTTCATCAGAATGCTTCGGCTTTAAGGAAACACTTTAACCTGACTTACTTCTCAATAGCTGATAACATGGGGGAAGGGATATATTTGTGTTCTACCTCCAGGTCCAGGGAGGCTGCCTGCAAAGTTTCTCAAGCCTTGCCATGAGCTGGACGGACAAGTAGAAAAACCCAATGCGTTAGCTACAGGAGCTTGAATATATGTGCATGTAAAGTAACTCTTATTAGAGGCTGTGATTTTGTGTATAAAACCACCTGCACTTACTAGCCAGTTGCTAATAAGAAACTACACCTTGTATTGTATGGATTTGTCACTTGTAAAACAGATGTGAGAGTATGCATATTTGCAGCAGCTGCTAGAAAATGCTAAGGCAAAAACTAGAAAGATTCTAATACAATGATAGTGGTATAAAGCAGGTAACGGAACAAATTAAGAGGGTGGGAGAACACCACTGGTGGAAAATTTTCCTTGGCTGGTCCCTCACTACCACTAGCATCTTCAACATGCTGCTCCACGCTGTAGTGTATATACTGCTAATGTAAATCTGTATGTGCTTTGCCATAGTAGTGACTTGTTACTGAATGAAGCAGGCGAACCTCTGCCCTGACAACAAGGTGCCACGACTGAGGTTGGCCAAATACCTCCTATCACAGTCAAGGTCAAGACTGGGTTGACCTCTGTGTTTGGCACCAAGAAGAACCTTTCGCTCCGCTGCTGGCTGCAACCCAGCAGGCGTTGAGTGGTGGGGACACATGCCATGCCAGACCTTGATGTGAGGGATGGCCTCCCCTGTTATCAGAGAACTATACAGGAGAGAAAGGCAGGCCAAGCAGCCTGTGGTTGGCATATGTCGGAGATACGATCTAGTCCAAATCCCCTGCTCAAGTAGGGTCATCTAAAACAGATAATATATATAAAATAAAAACAAAAAAAAAAAAAGAGGGAAATTAAGGATTTCTTCAAACAGTTTGCAAACGTAATTTGTACAAAAAACTTTTAAATTTGTCTAGTTTTGATTCTCTTTCTACAGTACAGCATTTGTGACATCTGACAGCTGATTAAAGGTATTGGAATGATTTCGGTAGCAATCTTGACCATAGTTATGATTGTACCTTGTATTTTGCAATGTATTCGTGGTATGATTGAAAACCCAGTAAAACAGCTTTGGCTCATTCAAGAAAAGAAAAGGGGGAGATGTGGATGATTTCTTGTTAGAGAATGGACATATGCCTGCTCTGAATGAAAGCCAAGCATGTGCAGCTGGCCATGTAGCAGGGGTAACTCCTGGTTACCTCTGTGCAGCCGACCGTGGAAAAGAAGCAACTCCCGGACAGTTAATGAAACAAGAATGCAGGCCTGGAACATAAGAAGGAGCTAAGATAAGAAGGTTGCCGAATTGGACTGTAAATCTTGCTTGCTTACCAAAACCACACTTTAGGTTCTCACGAGTGCAAAAGTTACAAGTACTCTCAGAATGGGATTGGTTTCAAAAGCTGTTACAGGGTTGGGGTATTAGTGGGTGGCTAGGAGTACTAATCAAACAAGTCTTAACAGTTTTAATGGTATTGATTATTATTGTTTTAATCTTTTGCTGTTTGTGGAAGTGTATTGTCAGCATGCTATCTCATGCTGTGAATGGGGTCTGGATTGCTCAAAAACAAAAAGAGGGATTTGTGGAGAGCTATTTGACTGTGAACGGGCATGTGAGCAATCCAGACAATTGCTTGACAATTGTAAGGTAGTGACCCACAGGCATTGAGGCCTCGCCTGAGGGTTACTAAAGTTCGTGTGCGTGCAGAAGCCTTGGGAAAAGTTAGCATGGAAAACTACTGAGAGAGATACGCAGAGGAGGAATGTTAACTGTAACCTTGAAGCATATGCTGTCATAGTTAACCAATCATTAAGCTGTTACTGAGTGAATCCTATTCTGTATTTAGTCGTGTGAACAATACATGTATCCAATTAGACTTGTGTGTGTTAATGATAGACAAGTAGAGTGCCTATATATACTGAGCTATCTGCGCAATAAACTTGGCACAGCCTGATCCGGGACTTCTGCGTCAACATCAAACCTGCACTCCACGGTGATGACTGACTCTTCCAGCTGGCTGACACTCCCTGGTGGAAACAAAAGTTTAAGTGATAAGTGAGATGTAAGTCATATTTACAACCTTGCAGGAGTCATATCCCACTGGCACATGCCACTCATGAAAGACATGGTGAAGTAACTGTCCTTTCCACCAGCAGATGATGTTCTTTTCCAAATGCAGCAGCTAAACGTTCCTCAAAATTGAACGTTGAAATGCTGCACATTCATTAGTGCCACCCAACACGGTGCAGCACACAAGCATTTCTCTGTCTCAGAAAGGACTGAAAACGGGAGGATCAGGGGAAGACACATCCTCCTGCAACCTAGGTGTCCTGAGTTCAGCAATAGCAGTCATTTTTCCCCTTCTTAGTAGCTGGTGCGGTGCTGTATTTTTTACTTCAGCCTAGGAACAATGCTGATAACACAGCGATGTTTTTAGCTGTTCAGTAGTTTTAGTAATGTTTACTCCAATCAAGGACATTGAAGTCTCTCATGCTTTGCCAGCGAGGAGGGGCACGAGAAGCTGGGAGGAATCAGAGACAGGAAACAGAGACCTTGACCCAAACCAGCCAAAGGGGTATTCCATACCAAAGCACGTCATGCCCAGTATAAAAACTGGGGGAAGTTACCTGGAAAGCCCAGATGGCAGCTCAGGTTGGACTAGGTATCAGTTGGTGGGTGGTGAGCAATTGTATTCTCTCCCCTTGTTTTTTCCTTTACCATTATTACTATTGGTGGTAGCAGTAGTGGTTTTGTATTATACCTGAGTTACTGGACTGTTCTTATCTCAACCCGTTAGTTACTGGACTGTTCTTAGCACAACTAGCAAAACACTTAAAGGAGGTGTGCTGTCATCCTGGCAATACCAAAGAGGGACAACTTTTTGCAATGTGCTGGGGCTTGGCCTAAACCTACAGAGCCCTGCTCAACACTATCCAGCACCTTCACAGGGAAAAAGATGTCTCTGGATTTCATGGCAAAGCAACAGACAACGCAGCTACTCAAACCCAAAGCACAACAGCTACACCAACCCCGACAACAGACACTGAAGCCATTCCAACCACAGTGATAGACACTGCAGCTAAACCAAAGGACCAACCCATGCCAATATCGCTTGCCCCTGTAAGCAAGGGGAAAAGCAAACAAGAGGCACAAAGAGCAACGCATGCAGTGAAGAAACATGAAGACCCAATGCACTTACTATGGGGGACACCATCTGAACTAGAGTTATTAATATATGAATCAGAAGAAGAGGAATCATAGAATCATAGAACAGTCAGGATTGGAAAGGACCTTAAGATCATCTAGTTACAACCCCCCTACCATGGGCAGGGACACCTCCCACTAAACCATGCCATTCAAGGCTATGTCCAACCCCGCCTTGAACGCCGCCAGGGATGGAGCATTCACAACTTCCCCAGGCAACCCATTCCAGTGCCTCACCACCCTTCCAATAAAGAATTTCTTCCTCATATCCAATCTAAACTTCCCCCGTTTAAGTTTGAACCCGTTACTCCTTGTCCTCTCACTACAGTCCCTAATGAAGAGTCCCTCCCCAGCATCCTTGTAGGCCCCCTTCAGATACCGGAAGGCTGCTATGAGGTCTCCACGCAGCCTTCTCTTCTCCAGGCCGAACAGCCCCAACTTTCTCAGCCTATCTTCATATGGGAGGTGCTCCAGTCCCCTGATCATCCTCGTGGCCCTCCTTTGGACTTGCTCCAACTGTTCCATGTCCTTTTTATGTTGAGGACACCAGAACTGCACACAATACTCCAAGTGAGGTCTCACGAGAGCAGAGTAGAATCGTAGAATCATAGAATAGCTAGGGTTGGAAAGGACCTTAAGGTCATCTAGTTCCAACCCCCCTGCACGGCCAGGGACACCTCTCACTAAACCATGTCATCCAAGGCTACGTCCAACCTGGCCTTGAACACCATCAGCAATGGAGCATTCACAACTTCCCTGGGCAACCTGTGCCAGCGTCTCACCACCCTCACAGGGAAGAACTTCTTCCTTATATCCAATCTAAACTTCCCCCATTTAAGTTTTAACCCATTACCCCTTGTCCTCTCACTACAGTCCCTAATGAAGAGTCCCTCCCCAGCATCCTTGTAGGCCCCCTTCAGATACCGGAAGGCTGCTATGAGGTCTCCACGCAGCCTTCTCTTCTCCAGGCTGAACAGCCCCGATTTTCTCAGCCTATCTATCTTCATACAGGAGGTGCTCCAGTCCCCTGATCATCCTCGTGGCCCTCCTCTGCACTTATTCCAACAGTTCCATGTCCTTCTTATGCTGAGGACACCAGAACTGTACACAGTACTCCAAGTGAGGTCTCATGAAAACAGAGTAGAAGAGGTGACTTCTTGATCCCAGACCTCAACCAAGCTGTGGAATATGCAAAGAGGTTTCACCTGTCTTCCAGATGAGCACATTGTCACCTGGCTGCTCCGATGCTGGGACAACAGGGCTGATTGTCATGAACTAGAAGGTAGGGAAGCCAAGCAGCTGGGATCACTTGCTAGGGAAGGGGGAAATGACAAAGCAACTGCAAAAGAGGAACGAGCCTTTGGAGGTGGCTCTTGGCAGCTGTGATGGAAAGGTTTCCCTACAAGGACGATGTAATGTGCCGCTCAGCCAACTGGACCATGATAGAGAGAGGCATCCAGTCCCTGAGGGAATCAGCCATTCTAGAGATGATCTATCATAGGCCAGATGCCAGAAATGCACCTGTAGATCCAAATGAAGTTGAATGCACACGACCCATGTGGCAGAAACTTACACAGAGTGTGCCATAATCATATGCCCACTCACTGGCATCAATGACCTGGAATAGGGCAGCACCACCAACAGTGGATGAAATGATTCATCAGCGCCAAGAGTTGGAAGACAATCTCACCCCTTCCATCATTTCAGCTGTGGAAAAGCACCTGATCAAGGAGTTCAAACAATTGAGAGACCATCTATCTGATCTATCCAGCTCCCCACATGTACCAACCCACATCTCAGCTATTAACAGAAAGTGCCCTACTGCTCGAGAGAGAAGATATAGGAGGTACACGCCATGGGGCCACCCTATGGTTTTATATGCGAGATCACGGAGAAGACATGAGGAAGTGGGATGGAAAACCTACCTCAGTTCTGGAGGAATGGGTGCATGAACTGAAGAAGAGAACAAAGGTCAAAGATGGTCCTCCCATGAAAGTTGCTGCTCCAGTCTTTGGTGAGCAGTTTCCCAGACGGAGTTGAAGAGCTGATTTTACTCCAACTCCTATAACAAGGAATTTTAATTCCTTTCTACAAGAAGTAAGTGGAGAATGTTATGATTGCTAGTAGAGGGGCCCTGCCTCCAGGCAGGTGGAGAGGGGCAATTGGGTTTACTGGACTGTGTGGATCAGATGGCCTGGCACATCAGTCCCACAGGACTATAAGGCTTTAGTAGATACTGGTGCACACTGCACCCTGATGACATCAAGCTGTCAAGGGATGGAACCCATTTGTATTTCTGGAGTGACAGGAGGATCCCAAGAGTTGACTGTACCGGAGGCTGAAAGCAGCCTGACCGGGAGGGAATGGCAGAAACACCCCATTGTGACTGGTCCAGAGGCTCCATGCATCCTTGGCATAGACTACCTCAGGAGAAGGTACTTCAAAGACCCAAAAGGGTACTGATAGGCTTTTGGTATTGCTGCCTTGGAGACAGAGGAAATTATGCAGCTGTCCACCTTGCCTGGTCTCTCAGAGGACCTTTCTGTTGTGGGGTTGCTGAAGGTCAAAGAACAACAAGCACCAATCGCAACCACAACAGTGCACTGGCGGCAATATCGCACCAACCGAGACTCCCTGATTCCCATCCATAAGCTGATTCGTAGACTGGAGAGCCAAGGAGTGACCAGTAGGGCCTGCTCACCCTTTAATAGCCCCATATGGCTAGTACGAAAGTCTAATGGAGAGTAGAGACTATTGCAGCCTGAATGAAGTCACACCACCATTGAGTGCTGCCATACCGGGCATGCTAGAACTTCAACATGAACTGGAGTCAAAGGCAGCCAAGTGGTATGCCACTATTTATATTACCAATGCATTTTTCTCAATCCCTTTGGCAGCGGAGTGCAGGCCACAGTTCTCTTTTACTTGGAGGGGCGTCCAGTACACTTGGAGCCGACTGCCCCAGGCACGGAAACACAGCCCTACCATCTGCCATGGACTGATCCAGACTGCACTGGAACAGGGGCAAGCTCCAGAACACCTCCAATACATTGATGACATTATTGTGTGGGGTGATACAGTGGAAGAAATTTTTGAGAAAGGGAGTAAAATAATCTAAATCCTGCTGAAGGCCAGTTTTACCATAAAATGGAGTAAGGTTAAGGGACCTGCACAGGAGATTCAATTTTTGGGAATAAAATGGCAAGGTAGACATTGCCAGATCCCCTTAGATGTGATCAGCAAGATAACAGCAATGTCTCCACCAACTAATAAGAAAGAAACATAAGCTTTCTCAGGTGTTGTGTATTTCCAGAGAATGCACATCCCAAATTACAGTTTGATTGTAAGTCCTCTCTATCATGTGACCTGGAAGAAGAATGATTTTGAATGGAGCCCTGAGAAAAAAGAAGCCCTTGAACAAATCAAAAGGAGCGTGACCAGCAGGTCGAGGGAGGGGATCCTGCCCCTCTACTCTGCTCTCGTGAGACCTCACTTGGAGTACTGTGTACAGTTCTGGTGTCCTCAGCATAAGAAGGACATGGAACTGTTGAAACAAGTCCAAAGGAGGGCCACGAGGATGATCAGGGGACTGGAGCACCTCCTGTATGAAGATAGATAGGCTGAGAAAATCGGGGCTGTTCAGCCTGGAGAAGAGAAGGCTGCGTGGAGACCTCATAGCAGCTTTCCAATATCTGAAGGGGGCCTACAAGGATGCTGGGGAGGGACTCTTCATTAGGGACTGTAGTGAGAGGACAAGGAGTAACAGGTTCAAACTTAAACGGGGGAAGTTTTGATTGGATATGAGGAAGAAATTCTTTACTTTAAGGGTGGTGAGGCACTGGAACGGGTTGCCCAGGGAAGTTGTGAATGCTCCATCCCTGGCGGCGTTCAAGGCGGGGTTGGACGTAGCCTTGGATGGCATGGTTTAGTGAGATGTATCCCTGCCCGTGGCAGGGGGGTTGGAACTAGATGACCTTAAGGTCCTTTCCAACCCTAACGATTCTAGGATTCTATGAAATGAAACGAGACATAGTTCATGCAGTAGCCCTTGGACGAGTATGAACTGGGCAAAATGTGAAAACTGTGCTTTACACCGCAGCTGGGGAGAATGGTCCTACCTGGAGCCTCTGGCAGAAAGTTCCAGAGGAGACTCGAGGTTGACCCTTGGCTTTTGGAGTCGGGGATACAAAGGATCTGAGGCTGGCTATACTCCAACTGAAAAAGAGATACTGGCAGCCTATGAAGGGTTCAGAAGTGATTGGCTCTGAAGCAGAGCTCCTCCTGGCACCCCAGTTGCCCATCCTAGGCTGGATGTTCAAAGGCATGGTCTCCTCTACACATCTGTCATGGTTTAATCCCAGCCAGTAACTCAGAACCACACATCCGCTCACTCACTCCCCTTTTCTTCCTCCCCCCACTCCCTGAGGGATAGAATTAAAAAATGTAACCTCTACAGGTTGAGATAAGAACAGTCCAGTAACAAAGGCATAATATGAAACTACTACTACCATCACTAATAATAATAAGGGAAATAACAAAGGGAGAGAATACAATTGCTCACTAACCGTTGACTGATACCCAGCCCAACCCATGCAGCAGTCTGGTCCTTCCAGGTAACTGCCCCTAATTTATATACTGGGTATGATGTGCTTTGGTATGGAATACCCCTTTGGCTAGTTTGGGTCAGGAGTCCTGTCTCTGCTTCCTCCCGGCTTCCCCTCCTCCCTGGCTGAGCATGAGACTAAACAAGTCCTTGATGGGAGTAAACATTACTTAGCAACAACTGGGAAAAAAAAAAAAAAAAAAAAAAAAAAAAAAAAAAAAATCAGTGTGTTATCAGCACTGTTCCCAGGCTAAAAGTCAAAACCACAGCACTGCACCAGCTACTAAGAAGGAGAAAAAGTGCCTGCTACTGCTGAATCCAGGACAACATCATGCACTGTTGCTACATGCAGTAAGTGAGCCGCACTAATAATACAGTGAGCTCGAACAGGAAAGTCATAGAACAGCTGCACACCTATATATTCCTGCCTCTTTCCGACAGTCACTATGAACATAAACATATATACTCTACCAAATACACTGCGGCAAACAATATCCTTTGTTATGTTTCTAAATCATGAGAGGGAATCAACTCTCAGCTAGGTTCCCATATATTACATTCGGTCCTTTGATTCCCAGTCATGATGGAGACACACAAGACACAATGTCTCATAACTGGTACCATAGACAGCAATTCCATACTGTTAATAAAATGAGCGCAACAACTTTATGCACATTGGGGGATACTATAGTTATATCCCCAAATACTAATATTCAGGTTATATACATTTTCAGGACTATCAGCCATTAGCAACTGACCACAAATCTGTAAAAAAGTGACATTATCCTAGTTCTTGTTTAATTGACACATATACAGCATATAATTCAGCATAGAATTATTAAAGACAGTAGTAGTTCGTTTTAACACTCCCATATCAAATAAATCTTGAACAGTCTGTGAAATCTCTTTATGTCCTCCTGGCATACGATACTGTTTCATTGTGATTACCTTGGTGGCAGATGGGATTTGTACCGGAGGCATTTTAACATTCCCAACTAGAACTGGCTGAGCTGATACATATGTCCTGGTTCTGAATTGATACTTACCATCAAGTAAGCATAAAGTCAATCCTTTAAAGACGTCAATTCTAATCATATATTCAGGGATATTAACAATAATCACTGAATAAGTTTGTTTTGGCAGAGTGCCCATTTTCATCTCTAATTTTTTTTTCTGTACTGCTTCAATTTGTTTGCCACCTAATCCAGAATCAAAACCTTTTACCCTTTAAAACTTTTTAGGATTACCATAAATTAGAGAGGCCTCTGCTCCAGTATCAATGAGGGCCTTAACCATTTGACAAGATCTATTTTTCCAATAAATTTGAAGCTCAACATGAGGACGATGGTCTGTCCTCGCCCATCCTTGTGCTGGAGCTTGGCCCTCACCTCAGTCCATTTGTAATTCCCCCCCCCCCTTTTTTTTTTTCTTTCTCTTTTTCTTTTTTTTAACACTTTAACATCCGGCCACAGATAAAGATCAGTGTACTGATCCCATCCCCTTTCATCATCTGGAACTGTTGACTCACCAATGGGGGGCCTCCATTGGTAAGTGTACTGTCCTGTTGAGGCTCCAAGGGGGGAGCAGAAGGTCAAATTGCTTCATTCATCATGTCATCAACTTTGAGCTTGAATTGTTTACCCTTTTCACAGATTTATTCAACCCATGCTGCTTGTACAATCTCCACATTTCATTGGTGGAAATCCCATCAATCTTATCTTGGGCCATCCCATCTTCCAGCATGGCAACAAAAATATCTCTCCGAAAGAGTCGATTCTCTTTCACCTCGCCCAGCCCGTTATCATCTCTTGTGTTTTGTATGGGGCCCCATTCCCCCAAATCTCCTAACTGCTGGATTTTTTCTATGATTTCTCCTACGGGGTTTACAGTTTCATTTGTCAATAAAGTCATCATAATGCCTTTATATGCCGGTGGCGCAGCCCTAATAAACCTGTTCTGAATTGGAACTGATAGTGGAGCCTGTGGCATAGAGTTTGCATCTCTGACAAAAATAGCAGTTTTCATCCCCTCCTCCTTAACACGCTGAACACAATCTTGTAAAGTATACCAAGGTCGATATGCACTGGGCCATTCCCCTTCAGTGGGGTATTTGCTGTTACAGCCTTCCGCCGCCACTGCTAATAAATTAGTCTCATCCTCAGTGCCTCGGAAGGTGTCCTGAACTAATGAGTCAGAGCTTAACGTTACAAAGCTTTTTAGCATCATCTAGATACAATTTAACTCCTGAAGCCCCTAAATCATGTAACCCAAAGATCTAAGAAAGCAAAGATTCTCCAGGCTTTTGTTTGAACCTGTCCATAATGTCATTAATTGCGTGCTGAGTGAAATCTTCTGAAACGTGATGCCTAACCAAACATCCTAGAGGGTTGTGTTCCAATTTTCTCTGTAATATTGGCTTTGCTTCAACAAACACCTCACCCTCTGAACTACTATCCAAATTGGTTGAATCCCACAACATCTCTGTCCCATTTCTCAGGGTCCCAATTCCTTCCTGCCTCTGCAATCTCTTCATGCACTTTCTGCTGGTTTACTCGACCTCTTCGCTTTCTATATTTATACTGGGCAACCGGAACAGCTGCTTTTACTGCTACCATTTGATAAGTGCCCAATTTATCAGTTAGCAATTGATTTTGGCATTGCAACATAACAAATTTTTCCCTGCAATTCGCAAACTTTTTTTTCCAAATCCATCTTCTCCCTCTGCATTCTCTCTCCCCGCTGATGCTGCTTTCGGTATGCAGCCAGCAGAATCCACACCTGTCTCCCCAGAGCAATTAATTTCTCTTCTTTTTCTGCTGAAACTTTTTGCAAGCATTTAACTACATCAGGAGGTTCTGACTCATTCAAACAGGAGCCCCAATTCTCACATAAACCATAACGCAACCATTCAGCAGCTATGTTACGATAAGATAATTATTCCCAGCCAGGCATATCCAGCTCCACTGTCTTAGGAACCTTTTTCTTTATCTTAAGAAATGCCATTTTGTTTTGCATCCTGCCGACTACACCAAAATGTTCTGCTGACAGACAGGGTACGCCACAAAGTGACCACACACTGGCTGCATAATACGCAGAGTTTAATAAACAAGCACACTAAAGCCAATATGCACACTAAAGCAAGCACACTAATGTAAATTAGGTAAATATCTCTCTCTATATAGTGAATAATTACAATAAAGCAAATCAGAAATATAGGTATACAAGTACTGAAGAAACTTAGAAATGCATTAAATCATTACTGTATAGAGAGAACAGAGATTAAGAAGAAATACATCACCAATTACCACCGAACCATCATCCAGGCCCCCACTTCCAGCTGGGAAGCCCCATTGCAGCTGATGCCAGAAGTCTCAGGTAATTGGGAAAATTCCTATGCAGTGTGTCCACCCATAGGTGAGGCTTCTCTCATGGCCACAAGAGGGTCCCACTTTCATATGCCTAGAAAAACAACTGGCTTTATGCCAGATCTCTAATCATTTACTCGTAGGACCATGCAGTTTCTTATGATCTCCCTGTTGTTCACTCTGAGAGCATTGGCCAGGCTCCCTAGTGCAGCCAAGCATGAAGGTCATAGAACTGCTACGCACTTCTGTTTTCCTGTCTCTTTCCAACAAACAGTCACAATCATAGAATCATAGAACAGTTAGAATTGGAATGAACATAAACATACTCTACCGAATACACATGGCAAACAACATCCTTTGTTATGGTTCTCAGTCATGAGAGGGAATCGATTCACAGCTAGGTTCCCATCCATTACATGACCCTCCACAGTCTCTCCAGCTTCATCCCATCCCCTAACGCTCACTTTCGAGTACTTCAGAATCACTCCTGAACCTCTTGGCTGAGGTCACGTCACACCTTCTCAGCAATCCTCCATCTCTCCTCTCCCTTCCCCAGTCCTTTCTCTCCACTCCCATGGGTGTTGGTGGGCTTTTCTGTCTTACCATGCTTGTTCCATTTGGAATGTCTCTTCTTGGGCATGTTGTCCATATGGCATGTACACATTCCTGTATGTTCATTGTTCACACTGGTGAAGATGAGCTGGGCAGAACCTTTTTCATCTCCACAATACCTTTGTTCTGCTTTTATCCATTGTTTCGGGTGGTATTAAGCCATTTCGCCTCCCAGCAGCACTGCTCAAGCATGTCTGGAGCAGACAATCCAAGATGAGATCTAACCCTACCGACACATCAATCATGGCTGAAAGCTGGTGAGTGAGTCCTGCTGAAAACCACCTCAACCATGGAGTATTGGGTTTGTGTTAAGGAATATCCATTGCCTCCATGTGAAGCTGACCCTCTTTGCAGTCATCAGAAGCATCTGTTTTCAGCTATGGCTGCCCCATTCCTGGCAGTGTTCAAGGCCAGGCTAGATGGGGATTGGAGCAACCTGGTCTAGTGGAAGGCGTCCCTGCCCATGGCAAGGGGTTGGAACCGGATGAGCTTTAAGGTCCCTCCCAACCCAAACCAGGCTGTGATTTTGTGATATACTGCATAATGCATGCTCTAGCTGCCTGCCAGTAAGGGGCACCCTGTGTTACTAACAGCACTGTAATTTCCTGCTCTCCTTACTCCTTTGTAGAGAGCATCATGGAATGTTGCCATGGAGTTGGCAGTTTGTCGTGGTTTAAGTCTCTATAAACTCATGCAGCTGCTCTCTCACTCACTCCCCACTCTTTCTTCCCTCCACTCCTGGAGGGATGGGAAGGAGAATCAAAAGAATGCAACTCCCACAGGTTGAGATAAGAACAGTTTAGTAACTAAGGTATAACACAAACCACTACTGCTACCACTACTACTAATAATAATGACAAGGCAAATACAAGGAAAGAATACAATAGCTCACCATCAATCCCAACTCAACCAAGCTGCGCACCCCCACCAATAATAATAATGACAAGGCAAATACAAGGAAAGGATACAATTGCTCACCACCCAGCCCGACCAAGCAGTGCACTCCCCACAGTGCACCCCACCACCCTTCCGGGTCTCTATCCTCTGTTTCTACATCCTGGACATGACATGCTGTGGTATGGAATAACCTCTTTGGTTAGTCTGGGTCAGGTGTCCTGTCTCTCCTTCCTCCCAGCTTCCCCTCCTCCCTGGCAGAGCATGAGACTCACAAAGTCCTTGGCCAGCCTAAACATTACCAGGCAGTAACTGAAAACACTGGTGTTACCAGCACTGTTCCCAGGCCCAAAATCAAAAACACAGCGCTGCACCAGCTACCAAGAAGGAGAAAAATGACTGCTACTGCTGAACCCAGGACACGCTTGAACACTGCCAGGGCTGGGGCAGCCACAGCTTCTCTGGGCAACCTGTGCCAGCACCTCACCACCCTCACAGGGAAAAACTTCTTCCTAATACCTAATCTAAATCTACCCTATATTCAGTTTAAAGCCATTCCCCCTTGTCCTACACCTACAAGCCCTTATCAGCAGCCCCTGCTCTCTGCTCCCCTACAGTAAACTAGGGAAATAGCAGAGATGCTCAGGGGCACCATCTGATATCTTGCCCGAAGCTCTTCCTCCCGAACTGCTCCAGTCCCGTCCAGCCTAACAACCGACGAGGAAACACATCCCTCCTAAAGACGGCCGAGGGAGAGCTCCTTGAGGAGATGACGGAGCACCACGCCGGCCTCCTATTGGCTTTTGGTGCTGTCTGTCGGCTGAAGGCCCGCTCCCTTCTCCGCCCCAGTGATAGGCCGTCCTGCCCGTGGCGAGTAAAGTGTTCTCGGGTGCTGTAGTTTCTGTCGCCGTTGCCCGGTGAAGGGGTGGGGTCTACATTGCATACGCAGGCCGGGAGTGAGCGGCCACCGCAGCAGCAGGAATATACCTGGTGGGAGGTTGCGCCGTGCCGTTCCGGCAGCAGGTGAAGGCAGCTGCTGGGACCGCTTGGCGGTGAGGTGGCCACGGGCCGGGTGCGGCTGGGGAGGAGCCCGGGGCGTCTCGGCGGGACTTTTTCAGTGTGTGACGGGGCCCTGCGTGAGCGGGGTGGTCCTGCGATGAGGTGGAGGCCTGCTCGGACCAGCCCCGTGAGGCACCCCCCGACCAAGTCCCTGGTCGGCAGCGAGCGCCGTGGGCCATGCCAGAGGCACCCCCGGGGCTGCCGCGGCCCTGCCCCTAGTGCCGCGGCACAGTGATCTCGTGAGGGTTGCTTTGGTTTCCGTGATTTGCCTGTCCTGCTGTCTGGCACGGTCCTCACCACCGGTACCTGCGGGCAGTGGCGTGACAGGAACGGGGCCTTTGTTGTACATCTGGAGCGGGAAGGACGAACGCTGCGTCGGCCTTGGCTTGAGGTGTGGTGAGGGTGGCTCCAGACTTTGGACTCGTGGGTTATCACACAACCTGCCTGCCCTGAATTAAAAGCACATTTAGTAAATAAAGCATCTCTCTTCGTATGTAAGAGTTCACATACTGATGTCAGAGCTTCAGGTGTTTGTGTGCACCTCACCAGGAGGCTGGGTGAACATCGTGACTTGAAAATAACGATTCCATGTCATGGGGGTGACCTCCAGCTTCTTGGGGCAGTGTAGCAAAGTTCCCCATCTGCATTCCTGCAGAGACCTTGCTGGCTTCCAGAGTGATGTTCAGTCTCTACCAGCATTTCTGATGCCTCTGCTGGGGTCCTTGTGGAACTGAGGCAGCATCTGTTTTTGCAGAGGTCTCTGCAGTACATTAACATCACAGGTATACAACCCCTGTTGCAGAATGAAATATTAATGGTTCTTGTGTAGATTTTGTCAAAGGTTCTCATGCAGCATTAAGATTCACAAGGATGTCACAGCCAGTAACAACTTTATTACTTGTACAGCCGTTGTTATTTGTCTTTGCTTTCTTTGCAAACTCAACAGCAATGACCAACTGGATGAAAGCATTGCCCCCATTGCTGGTGTGTTCCTCCTCCACATGCCTTGTTTTCTTTGGAGCCAAAGTGGAACTTTTTAGGGTGAGTTGGAGAAGCATGAATTGCTGGCCAGGGTAACACTGGCTCTGCAGGAGGAGAAGGCGTCTTTCTGGACACAGGCTGTTATTCTTTGTCCATCTCTAATGGTATGCAATGGTTTCGGGGCACTGTAGCCCTTGAGACTTCTGCCTTCTGAACTCCCTGGCTGCTTCAACATAGAATTGAATTGGATCCTGTAGGAATCGTCAGGTTTTTCATTGCATTGGGTCATATAAATGCTTGTTGCCGTGTATATGCATAGGTATATGCTATGTTCAAGGCCAGGTTGGACAGAGTCTTGGGTGACATGGTTTAGTGTGAGGTGTCCCTGCCCATGGCAGGGGGGTTGGAATTAGATGATCTTAAGGTCCTTTCTAGCCCTAACTATTCTATGATTCTATAAGAATATATGTAAGAGGTCAAACAGCTCCTTTCTGTGACTGTAGGATGGGACTTCAAACTCACTGTGAAATTCGGCAAGAATGGAAATATTCTGTGGCCACAAAAAAGGTTAAAGAGCTTTAAGTGCTTCTGTTTGAACATTTAAGTTCAGAGTGGAGTTGCAGGCATTGATTATTTCCTCTCTCTAAAAAAGGAGATTGGTTTGTATCTCCTGATGTGCAAAATATCTGAGTCTGGTTTTCACTTCCAGATAAAAGCGCTGCTCGCAAGCGTGACAGGGCACACAAGAGGACAAGGGTCCTCACAAGTGTGCTCATTCCAGTGTTTGATCCCCAAAGATATCAATGCACAAGGATTTTAATTTCTGAAAAACTGGCTTGTAAAAGGTTTTTCATGATTTGCATAACTAATTTGGTGGTGGCTTTTCCAAACCAAGGAATCTTTGCTTGCTTAGGTCTTCCTTATGTAGAAGATGTAGTATGCTTTTGATCACCTTTGTCTGTATCATTTCCAGTTCTGCTTTTTCTTCCCCCCCCCCCCCCCCCCCCGAGAAGTATCAAAAATGTACGGAGGGCTCTGGAGAACTGTGCTCTAGGGACTTCTGCAGTCAGACAGTGCTGATCTTTTGGTTCTTCATAGACTGTTAATTACAGCTGCCTCTCTCCTCAGCTGTTGGCCACGTTCTGATACAGTGGGGTTTTAGATTGCTTCTTCAAGGTGGCTTGGGCTGGAATATGTTGTCTACTAGCACTTGAGTGTGTCTGCAAGGTGTGGGTGTACCAATAAGTACCCTGTTTTCAAAGGTTCTTGTTGAACCTCCTGTTGCAGCTCGTTCAGCAGTTACTCTAGTTCTGCTTGCACCATGTCATGTATGCTCAGTGGCTTGCCCTGCACAAGGACTGTGGGTTTGCTGTCCTTCAGCATCTACATCCATCCCTGACAAACCAGGACTTCCCAGTTGGTTAAGGACTGGAGAGGGATTAAAAGGCTATGGGTGGCCCTCAGGTGAGGGGAGGGAGCATGTCACTCTCTGCAGAGCCTGCTGGCTGCAGCATTTGGGGGAGTCTCTGTGGAGAGCTATTTGGCTGTGAACGGGCATGTGAGCAATCCAGACAACTGCTTGACAATTGTAAGGTAGTGACCCACAGGCACTGAGGCCTTGACTGGGGGTTACTAAAGTTCATGTACGTGCAGAAGCCCTGAGAAAGTTAGCACGGAAAGCTACTGAGAGAGATGTGCAGGAGGGAACTGATAACTGTAACCTTGAAACATATGCTGTAATAGTTAACCAATCATTAAACTGTTGCTAGCATTCGGCTAAGTGAAGTTAACCAATCAAGTGTTATCGAATGTTCTAGTGTTCTGAAACTTTTCCTATAAAAGGCACAATTGCGCACATTAAATTGTTCAGCGTTGATCACATTGATCAGTATTATGTTGTTCCTTAAACCCCCGCGAGTCTCAAGCCTGTGACTGTGCAAGCCATGTGTTCCTCCCCTGGGAGCCCAACGGCCATGCTGGAAGTCATTGCTGAGACTGGCTTGCCCAGTTCTTGATTTGTTGTGGTACTGGTGGTGAGCTGGTGTCCTTAAGTTCTGGTATCATCAGGAGTTGGTCTCCATGGTAGTAAATCACTAGCTTTTATGGGTTTGTGCTAATAGCTGCTAGTGATACTGATGCAGCAGCCTGTTACATTTTGGGAATAAGTGAAGTTAAAATTAATTCCACCTGACTGAGATTTTTGAAGAGGCAGTTGGATGGGAAACAGGAAAAACTAAAACTGACACTGGGTGAGCATTACAGAAACTGGCTGCTCTGAGCAGCAGCAGTCTCCTATTGCTACTGTGTGCTTTTAATAGTGTTTTCAAAGAATTCCACTTTTTCTAAACTTTTGTTGTGTTTTGTAATTTTGACTTTGTTGTGCATGAGGGTGGTGAGGTGCTGGCACAGGTTACCCAGAGAAGTTGTGGTTGCCCCATCCCTGGCAGCGTTCAAGGCCAGGCTGGACGGGGCTTGGAGCAGCCTGGTCTAGCGGAAGGTGTCCCTGCCCATGGCAGGGAGTTGGAACTGGATGAGCTTTAAGGTCCCTTCTAACCTAAACTGGTCTGGGGTTCTATGACTCCAGGTCTGTGCAATCTGATGCCAGAAGGCACTTGCTCACCTTGTCTCTGTTCTGCCTTGCTTAGCCTGTATCTTTTCAAAAGATGATGCTCTTTTTACTGAAAGCATTTCTTTTTTTCTCTTCTCCTTCCAGCCTGTAAACTGCTGAACGCAGCTGTGTGGGGACTTGAGCAGCTATGCTGACTGCCCAGCCCCTTGCAAGGTTTTGTTTTTGTTTGCATCATTTCTAGAAAACAAGCCCAAATAAAAGCCATCTTTCTTGGCAGTAAATTACCCTCTATATGTAGAATAGTAAATATTTTTAAATATCCTTTTATTACCATCTTTGAGTGTTCTGCTAGATGCTGGATAAAAAGGAGTTAATTAAAATCCAAATGAATTTTTTAATCTTTATAAAGACAATTATGGGATCACTACAAACCTAACATGACACAAAATAAGGGAAAAATACCCCTACTGAATTAGTTCAGTAAATATTTCAATTAGTAAATATTTCATAAGGTGTTTTATGGCATCTGCCAGCATACATGTGTGTCTTGCAAAACAAATATTCACACTGATATAAGGAAAACAAGTGCCAGGAAAACATAGGGTTAAAACACTCTTAATTTAACTTAGGTCTAAGAGAATAAGGCTTGTGTTGTAAGTCTGTGGTGTGATAACAGAATTTAGTAGTCTTACTAACAAGAGTGAATTATTTCTTTTTATCCTTCTAATGAGTGAATTCTTTCTTACCATCCTTCTAATTTATCAGTTAGTTTGGAGACAGTGACTCCCGAACATCTGCTAGCTTAAGATACTCCTTGTCTGCCCATCCTGTCCTGCTTGCAGTAAATTTTGCACGAAGGTCACACTGCTCTAAATCTTTGCCAGCTATCAGAAACTTGCAGATACGGCTGGTTTCAGCTAATTGTGATTACTGGGGCATCCAACTGCGCCAAAGGTGAAAAGTGCACCCTGAGGAAGACTGCTTACTTCATCTTGAAGACCCCTGCCCACATGAGGAAGACTACTTACTTCATCTTGAAGACCCCTGCCCACGACCATCGGAGGGCAGTGCACAAGTGCCAAAAGGGAGGAGACTTATGATAATGAGTACCTAAACTCATTGTAATATCCCCGCCTGCTCTCTCGGGAACCTGATGAATATGTATGTTTGTGTGTAATAAATATCTGCTTACTTAACCCCTCGGTGTGCAAGTTAGGAGGAGTGATCCCCCTTGCACCCGGCGCCGTAATAAACATACCTGCTTTATAACTCTCCTTGAGTTGTAGAGTCTGATTCCGTGCTTCAACACCTGCTGCTGTTTGTGTGTCCTGGTTTAGTGTGTATACTACAAAACTGCCCAGAGTTCATTTGGGGTTGTAGTTCTGTTGTGCTGGTTAATGTAGGCACCCCCAGGCTAACAAAATGCTGATTGCACACGTAGCATTGGCACTGAGTAGTTGGACTTGCAGCCTGGGGCTTCTCAGTGCCGTGTCAGGATTTGCTTTCACGCTTGTAACTTAGGGTGAGTATTTTAGAATAGGGAGATGAGTAAACATCCCTTTCCCAAACAGACAGTGGCTCTTGTTGCTTGCAGTTGTTTTTTTTGTAACTTAGGGTGAGTATTTTAGAATAGGGAGATGAGTAAACATCCCTTTCCCAAACAGACAGTGGCTCTTGTTGCTTGCAGTTTGTTTTTTTTTTGTGGGTTTTTTTTTTTTGTTTGTTTGTTTTGTTTTTTTTGTTATTTTTTTTCCTAAAGGCATTGATCTGGTGTTGGTACCAGTTCTCTTTTTAAACATGGGCTTTGCTTTCTCATTATAAATATCTAAAAATACCTGAATGTGTCATGTTCATAACATTAAGAAAACTTTTTCCTTCTAAAAAAAACCCTGCCAAAATCATTCAGAAAAGGTCGGAGTGGGTGTAATAGGCAAGAATTCGGAAAGGCACAGAACAAATGCCAGATGGTAGGTTGCTGCGGTGTTGCAGATTGAGTAGACATCTGACATCTCTCCTTGAAGTCAGTGCTAAAGTGAGTACTAAAGGCAGTTCAACCATGTCATGGGTTCAGCAGCAGCAGTCATTTTTTCTCCTTCTTGGTAGCTGGTGCAGCTCTGTGTTTTTGATTTTGGGCCTGGGAACAGTGCTGATAACACCAGTGTTTTCAGTTACTGCTTGGTGACGTTTAGTCTGGCCAAGGACTTTGTGAGTCTCATGCTCTGCCAGGGAGGAGGGGAAGCCAGGAGGAAGGAGAGACAGGACACCTGACCCAGACTAACCAAAGAGGTTATTCCATACCAGAGCACGTCATGTCCAGGATGTAGAAACGGAGGACAGAGACCCGGAAGGGTGGTGGGGGGCACTGGTGGGGGTGCACTGCGTGGTCGGGCTTCATATTGGATGGTGAGAAATTGTATTCTTTTCCCTTGTATTTTCTCTTGTCATTATTATTATTGGTGGTAGCAGTAGTGATTTGTGTTATACCTTAGTTACTAAACTGTTCTTATCTCAACCTGTGGGAGTTGCATTCTTTTGATTCTCCTTCCCATCCCTCCACGAGCGGAGGGAAGAAAGAGTGGGGAGTGAGTGAGAGAGCAACTGTATGGGTTTATAGAAGCTTAAACCACGACAAACCAGTTGTGGCCAGAAGCAGTTCTGAGACTACTGGCAAGTTGGGATCTGAAGGGATTAATTTACCAGGAAATAATTAAAAGAACAGAAGAATTGTGACTTTAACAAATGTTTGTGTGGAGAGAATGAATATAAGAACTGTGTGCAAACCCTGCACTCCTGGCAATTAGATGGCATAGGCAGAAGGAGGTATTTGTAACTGTCCTAAGTAAAACTTTTCACTGCCCCTATTGCCACAGAGGAGCACCCTTTTCCTTTCTGAAAGTATTTTCGGTGTATTTAAAACCTGACATTAGAGTCTTCCTTGGAGCCTTTGCTTCCCCAGGCTAAATGAGCTCAGTGAATCCAGGCTTTCCCTTAGGACTTGTTTTCTAGATGCTCTCTGGAGGAGCTTAACTGTTCGCAATGAAATTGTTCTGTCATGGTTTAAGCCCAGCTGGTAACTCAGAACCATGCAGCCACTCGCTCAGTCTCTGCCTTCTTCCCCCCACTCCCAGGGGGAGGGGGAGGAGAATCGAGAGAATGTAACTCCCACGGGTTGAGATAAGAACAGTACAGTAACTAAGGTATAATACAAAACCACTACTGCTACCACCAATAATAATAAGGGAAATAACAATGATAGAGAATATAAAACTAAAAGGGGAAAAGGAAAACAGTAAACCCAAGCAATGCACAATACAATTGCTCACCACCTGCCGACCAATACCCAGCCCAACCCAAGCAGCAATCTGGGCCTTCTTTCTGAGTGACTCCCCCCAGTTTATATACTGGGCATGATGTGCTGAGGTATGGAATACCCCTTTGGCTAGTTTGGGTTGGGTGTCCTGTCTCTGATTCCTCCCGGCTTCTTGTGCCCCTCCTGACTGGAAGAGTATGAGAGACTGAAAGGTCCTTGATCAGGATAAGCATTAGCAACAACTAAAATATGGGTGTGTTATCACCATTGTTCTTGGACTAAAGTTGAAAACACAGCACCGCATCAGCTACTAGGAAGTAGGAAAATAACTTACAGCTGAACCCAGAACAGCCTTGAAGTTCACATCTGATCTTGGCCTTTACTCATGTTCAAACCCAGTAACTTACACACAAAATGACAGGCTGAAATCATGACCTGTTAACAGAGCAGGCAATTGTTGTGGGGGATTGAAGGAGGAAAGGCAAGCTGATGGGCAGCGGGGGATGGAAGGCTTATTTTATACCTTCACATAAGTCACATTGCACATCCTTACAGCACCCTGCCCTGCCCCTTTGGTGGGTTGGTTGGAGTGTGATATGGTCAATCTGCCAGGCCTCCCCGTATTTGTACTTCAACCGCTGTCCTCCATACCAGAGAGGCTTTAACTGCTTGGCTTGCTTAATTGCAGCACATGTTTCACATTGGTGAATAACCTGGGTGTGAACAAGATGTATTGCTTCTCACTTTCTGACCATTTATTATATGGTGGAGCCTCTTCAGCATGCATCACCTCCTCCTCTGGTGACATTCCAAAATCTTTGCCCTCTGGCCAGTCCATGATGACTTCTAGAATTCCTGGATGACTGGGATTTCCTATTTGAGATCACTTTGTAATTAGTGCAGCCCACTTACTCCATGTAGCATCGGTTGCATGATGCATAGAGGAGACCCTGCCTTTGGACATCCAGCCCAGCATGGGCAACCAGGATGCCAGGAGGAGCTGTGCTTCAGTGCCAGTTACTTCTGAAGCAGCTTGAACCCTAGAAGAAACATTTATGTGCCCAAAAGCTTGCCTGTTATTTCATAGAATCCTAGAATGGTTTGGGTTGGAAGGGACCTTAAAGCTCCTCCAGTTCCAGCCCTCTGCCATGGGCAGGGACAACTTTCACTAGGCCAGGTTGTTCCAAGCCCCATCCAACCTGGTCTTAAACACTGCCAGGGATGGGGCAGCCACAGTTTCTCTGGGCAACCTGTGCCAGGGCCTCATCACCCTTGCGGGGAAGAACTTCTTCCTAATATCTAATCTAAATGTACACTATATTCAGTTTAAAGCCATTCCCCCTCATCCTACACATACAGGCCCTTGTCGAAAGCCCCTCTTCAGGTTTCTTGTAGTCCTTTTAGGCACTGAAAGCTGCTCTAAGTTCTCCTCTGAGCCTTCTCTTCTCCAGGCTGAACACCCCTAGCTCTCTCAGCCTGTCTTCAGAGCAGAGGTGCTCCAGCACTCGCAGAATCTCCGTGGCCTCTCTAGTTGCTCCAGCAGCTTCACGTTCCTCTTGTGTGTTGCCCCAGAGCTGGACTCAGGACTGCAGAGGGGGTCTCCCCAGAGCGCAGTAGAGGGGGGGAATCCCCTCCCTTGAACTGCTTCTCATGCTCTGGGGATGCAGGCCAGCATACTCCAATTATATCAGTTGGTCTAGTAAAAGGTATTACTTCGTCTCATAAACCTTTATCTCATTTAGAGTCTGACATCATCACAGCTATAGCAGTGCTGCTTTTACTGCTGGTGCAGTAGATTCGATGTCCTGTCCTCTTGATGCTTCCTGTTGCTTCCAGTTTGTACCTCACTGGCTCTGCTTTGTCCTGGTGTGCTCATGTGTGTTTCTGTATGTGTGTCCTGAGTTTTGAAGCTCAGGAGATGCTCAGGACTTTGTCAAGCTACTTTCTTTTGCAATAGGATTATTAGACTTGTCCCTTAATACTGTTTCTCTCTGGATTGAAAGTTTGGGGGATCTTGGGTTGGTTTTATTTCATTAGGTTCTTTGACTATTTTGAATGCTGTCTGAAGGGTAGAATGTAGTTTTCAGGCTGGATGTGTTTGATACAAAAATATGCCTTTTGTTGATACTGACTTTTAACTTTTCCTGTTTTAGGAACTGTGGATGGAATGGAAAGCTGAGGAGCTGAACTTTATCAAAGGCTTGTGTGTAGACCCTGCTGCATGAATGACTGCAGCATGAAAATGCTCCCCGGAGTGGGTGTGTTTGGAACAGCACTGTTCGGGTACTGCTGCCCTTACTGAGAGCAGAAGGCTTCTCCATTGAAGTGCTTTGGGGGAAGACCAATGAGGAAGCCAAGCAGCTGGCAGAGGAAATGAACATCTTCTACACGAGTCAGACTGATGATGTCTTGCTGCACCAGGATGTAGATTTGGGTTGTGTCAATATCCCTCCACCACTAACTTGGCAAATTGCTGTGAAGGCTCTAGGTACCTTTTTATCTTTGGAGTTGGACCAGAAATCCCTTGCTCCTTGGCAGATTGAAATTTGCAGCTGTTGCCTCAGCACAGTTCTGGTTGCAGCAACATGCAGATGCAGTGCTGAAGGTTTTGTGTGGAACTGGTAGTTCCATCTGTGAGAAAGGTCACCTAGAAGTTTTTATAAAAATGCTGTTTATAATTGCTTATAGCTTTGCAAGTCTTGAACCAGTTGGGCTAAAGTATCTCATGTCTTCCTCAGACTGAACTCATGATGGGTTATGATGGGGAGGTTTTATTAAAAATGAGCTGTTTCAGAGATGATGTTGATGGGGGGTAGGGTGTAAAATAGTTTTATGCCTATTTAGGGACAAAAAAACCCCAACAAACCACAAACCAACCCAAAACAACAAACCAAACAAAAAAAACAAACCACCCCCCCAGCAACTTAAGTTTCTTCATTAATTTCAAACCTTCTTATGTTCTGCAATAGGAAACCAGGCAGTGCCTGGGGCAGGGGGGTTCAGCCACCGTGCTGTGACCCTGGCTACCACCTGGAGCTCTCTTTGGACATCTATGTCCATGGCAGGCTGTTTTGGTCCCGAGTGCAGACTTGCTGGAGGAATCCTTCCACCTGGCACAGGAGGGAGGAGATGTTGGGGACAGCAGGAGGAATCCAGCAAGATGGGCTGGGTGAAGGTGTCTGGGAGACAAGAGATGACACCGCAAACTGGTTGAGCAGGGAGGTGGGAGCCAACTGCATGATTTTGTAGTGTTAATGTCCTCTCACCTGGTGCAGTGTGGGTGTAGGTTTGTGTGTAATCCTGTAAATAACAAGTGTGATGTTTTTACTGTGTTTATGGGAAATCCAGGTAAGTTAATTTTAGGGAGGGGTATTATCTCAAACCATGTGAGCCAGGGTGATGTGTTTTTCTTCGCCTCTTTATAGCAATTTGTTTTGGGAGTAAACAGTTTGCTGCGCAAACATTTGCAGTGCCACTTAGATAATGCAGAGAGATTTCAGGCAGGTTTTTTTCCTCTTTTTCTGTTTTACATTGTTAGATTAGTTTGCTTACCTCGTTAGAGTACTGTCCTTTGCATTTTAGGTATTCTAATTTTGAATATTTGACCCGTAAGTTAGAATTTATCTCTTTAAATGTGCTAAAAGTTCATTTAAGCACTGGTAAGGTAATCAGTGTTTTCCTAGTTCTCATGGCTCTTGGTGATGAAGTGGGCTAAAAGGTGAGGATTGAACCTTCTCTAGTGAATTATTAATGAAAATGGGTTGAGGGTTAGGGTGGTGAGGCACTTGCACAGGTTGCCCAAAGAAGTGGTAAATCATAGAATCATAGAATAGTTAGGGTTGGAAAGGACCTTAAGATCATCTAGTTACAACCCCCCTGCCATGGGCAGGGACACCTCTCACTAAACCATGCCATCCAAGGCTATGTCCAACCCCGCCTTGAACACTGCCAGGGATGGAGCATTCACAACCTCCCTGGGCAACCCATTCCAGGGCCTCACCACCCTTACAGTAAAGAATTTCTTCCTCATATCCAATCTAAACTTCCCCTGTTTAAGTTTGAACCCGTTACCCCTTGTCCTCTCACTACAGTCCCTAATGAAGAGTCCCTCCCCAGCATCCCTATAGGCCCCCTTCAGATATTGGAAGGCTGCTATGAGGTCTCCACGCAGCCTTCTCTTCTCCAGGCCGAACAGCCCCAACTTTCTCAGCCTATCTTCATACGGGAGGTGCTCCAGTCCCCTGATCATCCTTGTGGCCCTCCTTTGGACTTGTTCCAACAGTTCCATGTCCTTTTTATGTTGAGGACACCAGAACTGCACACAATACTCCAAGTGAGGTCTCACGAGAGCAGAGTAGAGGGGCAGGATCACCTCCCTCGACCTGCTGGTCACGCTCCTTTTGATGCAGCCCAGGGTACGGTTGGCTTTCTGGGCTGCGAGCGCACACTGCCGGCTCATGTTCATTTTTCATCGACCAACACCCCCAAGTCCTTCTCCGCAGGGCTGCTCTGAATCTCTTCTCTGCCCAACCTGTAGATGTGCCTGGGATTGCTCCGACCCAGGTGTAGGACCTTGCACTTGGCATGGTTAAACTTCATCAGGTTGGCATCAGCCCACCTCACAAGCGTGTCAAGGTCCCTCTGGATGGCATTCCTTCCCTCCAAAGTATCAACCGAACCATACAGCTTGGTGTCATCAGCAAACTTGCTGAGGACGCACTCAATGCTCCATCCCTGTTAGCATTCAAGGCCAGGTTGGATGGAGCCTCGGGCGACATGGTTTAGGGTGAGACGTCCCTGCCCATGGCAGGGGGGTTGGAACTAGATGATCTTAAGGTCTTTTCCAACTCTAACTATTCTATGATTTGTTGAGATTTTTTTCTTCAGCGGCTGGGAACCCGTAAGATGGCATTATCCAGAAGAGGAAAGGGGGGCAAAACTGGTGCAGAAGTACACACATGATATGTATGCTTGACTGCAGCACAGGTAAGTGGGAAGCTGGAAAAGCTAGGGAAGTGGAAGGATGAAGTGGCAAAGGGTAGTTTATTCTTCACATCTGTCTGTTGTAGAATGTTCTGGTCTGCAAACTGATGCAGGCTTCTCAGACCCAGCATGACACTGGCGTTATCTGTCAGCTTCCTAGGTTTGTCACAATGGTTTTTAGAGATCTGCTACTGAGACAAAGGGGGATACAAAATTACAAAATAAAATATATAAACCTTTAGAATCAATTTTAAGTAATGTTGAGTTTGATGGCTTTGTAACAGTAGTAATGCAAAATTGCTGAGATGCATGATATACAGAGAAAAAATATAGAGTACAGCTAGAGAACATGCTGAGAATTCTTGTACAAGATAAACTGCTGTGGTTGACGTAGTTTAGGCCTTTATGACCTTAGTAAAAAATGAGTGTAAGAAAAGCAGGCTAGAAGAACAGGATGTACAAGACACAGGGAGTATCTTGTGGAAATGGTTTTGGATCTTACTGGTATCTGACTTATTTTGTGGCTTGTTACGGTAATGATTTTGGTTTTGTGATTTTGATACTGGTGATCGGATGTTATAACTGTGTTATTAGTTGTTGTTTGTCTGATTGAATTTTAGTCTCTGTCTCTGTCTCAAATGTTGTAACTGTGTGGAGTGTGTCTGTGGGATCCTGTGTGTGTGTGAGAGAGATTGACAATGGAAAATCAGCAGAGTGGAGATATCTTGAAAAAGAGTCCTTTAGGGTGCATTTTAGCACATTGGAAAGAACTGGGAGGGTCTCCTAGGGGCTCAGTAAATAAGAAAACTTTGGTAAAATATTGTAACCAGTGGTGGCCTTTGTATACTCTGGAGGATCAGGAGAAGTAGCCTAAAAATGGAACTCTGAATTATAATACACTGTTACAATTACTGTTGTTTTTGGGGTGGCAAGGAAAATGGGATGAAGTAATGTATGCAGATATGTTTTTCACTTTAAGAAACCACCCGGAGTGACAGACGGAATGTGAAATTAATGTAGCTTCACCGGGTCCCTTAATTTTGGCTTTGGAAAAGGACAGGGAAAAACTGAAAGTTAAGATGGAGAGGAGTTGTTCAGCTTGTGATATCGAAGGAAGATACTTAAAGTTAAAAAACAGTAATCAGGAAGATAGATAGGTTGGAAAATTTTGTATCACAGGTACCTCCGAGAAGAGCACCCTCTGCATCTGTCCTATCTGATGTTGATAAGGAGGAAGAGGTTGCTGTCACTGGCAACAAGCAGCAGATTCACATTCAGAGTTAAGAAAGAGTTAAAACAGAAGCACTGTTGCAGAGGCACCTGCAGCCGCTGCAGAGCAGGGAGAGCAACTGTGAGGAAAAAAAAAAGGGAAAACCAAGGGGGGAAGGAGGGGAGCTCTCGCAGCTCCTGTGTTTGAGCGTGGGATGGGGCTGGGGCGGCAGAGGTGGAGGAGGGCTCTCGGGCAGAGGAGGGGGGAGTGGGCTCTTCTTTTGTGGAACCGGATGGGTGTATGTGCTATGGCAAAGTGTATGTGCTATGGGAAAGTGTATGTGCAATGGGGAGTTTGGGCGTTGGAAGTGAGACTGCCCTGGGGGGGAGTGCCATGGGGTGGCTCCCGTGGCTGAATTGCAACTAGACAGACACAGAGAGGGATCTGGGGAATCTACCCTAGCAGATAAAGTTAAATTAAAGCTAGGAAATAGAGAAAATAAAGTGAAATTTTTAGTGAATACAGGAGCAACTTATTTGGTGTTAAATCAGAGGGAAAAGAATTTGTTACAGATGTGGGAGCTACTGGCCACGGAGAAGAGAAAAAAAAAAAAAAAAGAAAAAGAAGTAAAAAAAAAAGGCAAAAAAAAAAAAAAGGCATTCTTTCTGAAACCCTTAGAGTACAAATTGGGAAAACAAATATGAGTGCATAAATTTTTATGCATGCCAAATTCTCCAAAATCTTTATTAGGGTGAGAAGCAGCATTTGAAGAAGGCAAAATGGAATTAAGAGTTAAAAAAAGATCAATTAATTGCAGTTTTGAGTTTATCTTTAATTCAACAGAAAAGTGAACAGAAGGACCTCCCTGAAATAGAAGAAATCCGTAATCAGGTATATCTGGGAGTATGGGCATCTGAAGTTTCAGGTAAGGAAAAAAAAAAATGCTTAGCCTGTTAAAGTAGAAATAAAGAGGGGGGCCTGCCCAATTAGAATTAAACAATATCCCTTAAAATTGGAGTATCAAAGAAAAAAACATAAATTAAAAAGAAATTGATAAATTTAAAAATATAGTTTATTAATTGAATGTGAATTGGAATATAATATTCCAATCTTGACAGTAAAGAAATATGATGGGAAGAGTTGCAGATTGGTTCAAGATCCCAGACCAATCAACAAAATTGCAGAGGGTATTCATCCAGTAGTAGCTAATCAGTATACCTTATTGACTAAATTGAATAATAATCAGAAATGGTTTGCTGTCCTGGATTTAAAGGATGCTTTCTTTTGCTTACCGTTAGCCAAAGAAAGCCAAAATTTATTTCCTTTTGAATGGGAAAATCCTGACACAGGAAGAAAAACTCAATTAACTTGGATGGTGTTACCTCAGGGGTTTAAAAACAGTCCAACAATTTTTGGAAATCAGTTAGCACTGGAACTAGAAAAGAAGCCATTTGCCAGACTCCATGACTGTTGACCATCAGGGAGCTCCGGACGTTCCTGGGAATGACTGGATGGTTCAAAATTTGGATCCATGATTATGGTGTTCTGGCGACCCGTGTGGAGCAAGATGATGTAGAAATTGTGGTCACTAATGTTGTGAATCCATGTTATAAATGATCAAGGCCCAAATTATAAAAATAATTTATTGTAAAATAATACAAAGAGGCAGTAAGCAAAGCAGCGCTGGGTGCAAAGCAGCGCTGGGTGCGCGGGGAGTCTCCGCTCCACCAACACGCACACCGATTCGTTTTGTGATTGTCTTTTATACGGTTTTAGTTCCGTTTTCCAGGTAGTCCACTCCTTTTCTCAGAAAGTCCATCCCTCATCAGTTTCGCAACTGGAGCACGTGCAGATTCATCCTCTTGAGGGTCTTGACAGGATTAGCGGGGTCGTGAAGATAAAGGCAACGAGTCTTATTCAAGTCCTCTCCATGACCCTCCATCTAGCGCTTGTGCTGTATTCCTTATATGGGTGTTACAAGACTGATTGGGTAACTTGGGTTTTGACGTTGTTAACGGAAAACAAGATACTGTGGTTTGCCGGTTACAACTTATCACAAGGTTAATCCAGCTTAATCATTAATATATATATATATTACAATTTATCAGCAAATTAACTGTTTACATTTATCACAATCCAGCATCTTTTTTCAGGAACAATCGACAGAACCACTGACACACGACTGCTTGGCCACTATAGAGACTGTATATTCAAGCCAACCAGACTTGAAAGAAAAACCTCTGGAAGATGCTGAATCTTGGTTTACTGATGGTAGTAGCTTCATGAAAAGTGGTGAATGAAAGGCAGGATATGCCATTACCACCACTTCACAGGTAATAGAAGCTAAACCTTTACCCACAAGCACCTCTGCCCAAAAGGCAGAAATAATAGCATTAACGAGAGCCCTGGAACTGGCTAAAGATAAAAGGATAAATATTTGGACTGATTCTAAATACGCATTTGGTGTGGTACATGCACATGGTGCCATCTGGAAGGAACAAGGACTTTTGAAAACACAAGGGAAACAGATTAAACATGCTACAGAAATTCTACGGCTACTGGAAGCTGTTCAGCTACCTGAAGAAGTAACTATTTTGTATTGTGGAGGACATCAACAAGGTGGCTCTGATCAGGAAATTGGAAATAATTTGGCCAATTTTGAAGCCAAACGGGCAGCTGAACAATCTAAAACCACGTCCTTAATCCCTGACGGCAAACTAACAATTGGGAAATCTAAACCTAGGTATTCAAAAGAGGATAGAAAATTGATTGAAGATCTAAAAGGGCAGGAAAACAAAGAGGGTTGGGTTCAGATACCTGATGGGCGAATTGTAATCCCCTATAACCATCTCTGGAAGTTAATTCAGGAGGAACATAATAAAATTCATTGGGGTAGCAACTCTTTGTATAAATACTTAAACAAATTGTTGGAAGGAATCTATAAACTGTAGTTCAATTAGTGACAAGACAATGTCAGCTATATCTTAAGAATAACCCTAAAACTCATTATAGAAATCAGATTGGGACAACTGGGAGAGGAAGTTATCCAGGACAGCAGTGGCAAATAGATTTTTCTGAATTGCCAAGAAAAGGAGGTTATCGATATTTATTAGTGTTAACGGATACTTTTTCAGGGTGGCCAGAAGCATTCCCTTGTCGAATAAATAATGCAGGACAAGTGATTAGAACATTATTAAATGATATAATACCTCATTTTGGAGTACCAGCGGCAATTTCTTCTGACCGAGGCTCACATTTTAGTGCAAAATTGTTACAAGAAATTAGCCAAAAATTAGAAATTGATTGGCAACTACATGTTCCATACAGGCCGCTGGCCAGTGGGCAGGTAGAAAAGATGAACCATCTGATTAAACAGCAGATTAGTAAAATACGTCAGGAAACGAATTTATATTGGTACCAAGCTTTACTACTGGCTCCATTAAGAATCGGAACAAAACCTCGGTTGAAAGAAGGGGTAGTCCATGTAAAATTTTATATGGAAGACCATATCAGTCCCAGTTTAAAGGAGAAAGTCTTCAGGAAGTGGGAGAAGGCTATCTCCGACAGTTTCTGATCAATCTGGGAAAACAATTGGAAGAGATAAATGAGAGAATAGTGAGGACAAGAGCAAGAGATTTAGATTATCCGATTCACCCTTTCAGATCTGGAGCCTGGGTTTTTGTTAAGAATTTTTCAGGAGATCCTCTACAGGAGAACTGGAGTGGACCATACCAGATGTTATTGACCACATTTACAGCAGTGAAGATAAAGGAACAACCTGCTTGGATACATTATTCAAGAATAAAGCAAGCACCAGAACCAGAGAAGACATGGCGGATCGAACCTTCAGGACCCCTACGTATGAAATGGCGTCGGTCATAATTTGGACTTACATGATAACTAGCACACAAGCTTGGGACCAAAATTTATATTTGAAAGTCGTGCAAAGTATTACTAAGTTTTTAATCGTAGTGACTCTTGGGTGTGTGCACAGTTGCCTAAATCAGGAGAAAATCTGGATCTTCCATTAATTGGAGTTCCAGTTCCTAGCACTATCTCATGGACGAATTTGTGGATGAACACTAGCAATATACATCCAAAGGAAAGACTAAAATTTGGGATAGTTAATCCTAATCCAAGTAATAAATATTATACCTGTGCACAAAGATGTGTTACACCAGGAACTAGAGTAGAAGATCATACTTGTGTAAATGCCATAGATGTAGGTCACCATTCAAACTGCAACCACACTATTAATATAGATGGTATCGTGGTACAGTGGTGGCCCATTCCTAAAGGGAAAGGATGGTATTGGTTATGTGGAGAAAATGCTTATAAGACCCTACCCCCCAACTGGAAGGGGGCATGCACCTTAGGTGCTGTGATACCCAATCTCACTATTATTGATATGTGTCCATCTGGGACCTGGATTCGAAGTTTTCATAAGCGGATGAAGCGAGGGTTTAACCTTATTGCTGCAAGACACGCCGCATTTAATAGTTTTGTAAGAGGGCTAATTCCATCTTTGGGAGTAAGTGAATAGAGAAGGCAATTGTAAACATCTCAGCAACCATAGAGGAAATGGAAAATAAAATCATTGATATAATTCAGGTGGAACAAGAAGAGATAACTAGTCTATCTAAAATGGTATTACAAAGCTGAATGGCTCTAGACATGTTATCGGCGACACAAGGAGGGGTTTGTTCCATAATAAATGAAAGTTGTTGTTCCTATATAGATCAAAGTGGCATAATTGAAACAGATCTGGAGGAAATTTGGAAACAAACTGAAGTATTTAATGAATTGGCTATGGATGATACCTCCTGGGGTTTTGAAGAAATATGGAAAAAGTTAACTTCATGGTTACCCATTCTCTCCTGGTTGAGGCAACTTGTTGCAGGAATATTGATGTTAATTGGTTTAATATTGATTACTTGTAGTATGATTCAATGTTCCTTCTGGTATTGTAAATGATCTATGATAAATTATGAAAATTGGAAGAGAAATGAAATCAAGCATCAAGTAGAAACGGGAAATTATTTCAAAAAGACTTTGGACGGTAATGGTGGTATATAAAATGTTGCAAAAGAAGTCGCAAAAGGACAAAAAAAGGGGGGATTTGAGACAAAGGGGGGTACAAAATTACAAAATGAAATATATAAACCTTTAGAATCAATTTTAAGTAATGTTAAGTTTGATGGCTTTGTAACAGTAGTAATGGAAAATTACTGAGGTGCATGATATACAGAGAAAAAATATGGAGTACAGCTAGAAAACATACTGAGAATTCTTGTACAAGGTAAACTGCTGTAGTTGACGTAGTTTAGGCCTCTATGACCTTAGTACAAAATGAGTGTAAGAAAACAGGCTAGAAGAACAGGACGTAAAGATAGGGAGTATCTGGAATGGCAGGGGCCCAGGATGGGCTGCAGTTAAACTAACTGATAAGCAGGAGGACAGGATGATGATTATGTCTGTGGTGTTAACAAGCCGATTAAGCTGGTATAAGCATCTACTTCATGTGCTTCAAAGGCTGCCAGCAGTGATGAAGATTGCTGGAAGAAGTAAACGACCCTCAGGGACCACCACCACATTTTTGTATGAATGCGTGAACTTTATAGAAAATGATGTAATCCATACGTAGCCTCATGAATATGTATGTGTGCTTGGTAGCTATATAAGGACTGCTTGTGTAGCAATACGGGGACACACGTTAGGAGGAGCTATCCCCCCGTGTCTCCCGGCGCTGCAATAAAGAATACCTGCTTGTCAACTTAAAACTTTGTTGGCAAGTTTGTTCCTGGAGTTTTCTCCGAATCACTACCAAGTATGTGGTGATGTATTTTAAGCCAGTAATGGATGGCTTGTTGTGATTGAACAATCACAGGTCTTGTGTGTTTTGTTTTGTTGGGGGCTGTTTGTTTTAAACTGCTTATACTTCTATTACTTACTCATATACTTTTTTCTTTCCTGTTTTAAAATGTGCTTACATGTTTATTTCTGGCAGAGAGGAGAGAGACACAATTTTTCCAGGTGGTGCAGCTTGCTTGCATTGTTTCTTACTGTCAGACATCCATAAACAAGCCCAGGTACAACTCCAGCATGTTGAGAACAGGGCAGTACCACTGGATTGCATTCATGAACCAGACAGAACAGATCAAATCCCAGAGGATAATTCAAATTCAAATCGGTGTAATCTCATGGTTTATCTCCACAACAGGTGAAGCAAGAAGCTATCCTGAAATTTGTGTTTCTTTTTATCTCGTAGGAACTAAATTAATTTCACAGAATGTCTGTGTTGTGGTTCTCATGTCCCACAGTTAAAATGTATCCACCTTTGCATTAGGTGAACACAGAGTGGAGTTACTGGCTGGAGTAGTGTAAAATATGGGATGCTTGTGCGTGAGGCAGAACATGAGAAGTCCTCAGTGTCAAATTCTTTCAGAATACTAAAGATAATGCTGCTGCCTGTCCTGAGCCCAGCTGTGATAAATGTAAACAGTTAATTTGCTGATAAATTGCAATAATGGTAAATTGTAATAAACTTGAATTATTAATTTGGTAATTAAGCAAGGCGTGTGTAAGTTAAGTTTGATTAGCATTATGCTATAACAAGACTATGACTCATGTTAAGAGCAATAGTTCGTTATAAACATGGTGAGAAAAATTATGAAGTAAGAAACCGTTGACAATTAACTATAAGAAACCCTGAGTTACTGTGTTCATATTGTTAGGGCAACGTTGATGGAAGTAACTATTTGTAACTCCTTTGAGTATAAGCAAGTGTTTAAAAACATGAGATCAAAGTATTTCTAGTTTAACTTAGAGAACAAAAGAAGTCTTTTAAATAGAAATAGCCCCTTTTACAATGTTACAAGTCTGTGAAGTGATAATGGCCCTCTTTACAAACTTGGTGTACTCCTCATCCCGCGGGCTTGTTAATTGCTTCATTGATGTGCTAAAGATTTAGTAGCTAATGAGATTTAGTAGTTCCCCTAAAAAGCGTCTCTTGTAAATCTGATAACCCTGTGTACTCCTCATTCGCACGTCTGGTTTACTTATCAATTGTTTGACAACCACACTGTTCTAAATTTCAAATAATTGTCAGAAGCTTGTAGACATGGCTAGTATTTATGTTAAGTCCAATGTAAAGGTTAGATGCAAACTAAAACAACCATAAAACACCGTTTGTGTAAGATAAGATAACCGTCAGATGTTCCAGGAACCAATCGACAGAAACATGACAAACGACCCCCTAGGAGCAACTGAAGAACGTGCAGAGTATCCCCACTACTTCAAGAACACGGAAGAAAAGATGTATAAAAGGGGACTGTCTGAACTGCTTAGTACGGCAGTTGGCGGAGCGTAGACTCCCCTGCCGTCCAGCGCTGTTTTTGCTCATATTCTACTTGCTATAATTAATAAATTCTAATTGGATTTTAGTCTGTTGTGGTCTCAATTTATAACAATCTTGGTGCCGTGACTCGGATAAGGATCGGTGAGCTTTGGTCCTCCGGGGAGGCGCCCCGCGATAGTCCGCGGCCCCGCGACCGACAGCTCACTGCACCTTACCGACGAACCTAAATTCTAGAATAGTGAGCAAAAAAGGAACCGGTAAAATCCCATAAAGATTCTGTGCACGGGAGTCCGGACGAAGACGCAGGGACGCGTAAGTATATTGCGAATTTGGTCGCAGGTTATCCGTTCGGGCGGGATTGGGTTATCCTGGAATGGGACAAATGAGAGGTTCGACATACTGAACCAAGCGATTGTGGACCCTTAAGTACTGCGTTTCCCATATCCCGCGAGGGACTGGGCCAGAAACAAGGGGAGCGAGTGAGTGTGTGTTTGTGGACATTCCAGAAGATGGGGGCGAAGGGCAGCAAGCCTTCAACACCCATGAGGAGGGTACCCACTGTACCCAGGAATACCCCTCTGGCATATATCTTAGACAATTGGAGAAGATGATAGAATATTGTACTAAGATATAGGGAGGGAAGAAGATTTCTAAAAATGTCTTTTGGCCGGTCTACGGGTCAGAAGAAAATTGGGTAAAACAGCAATTAAACCTTTGGGTTAATAATAAAAAACCCACCCGGTGTGCGTGTTGGTGGAACGGAGACTCCCCGCGCACCCAGTGCTGCTTTGCACCCAGCACTGCTTTGCTTACTGCCTCTTTAACAAAGAGAGGCAATAAGCAAAGGAATTGGAGCTCCTAAATGGGGAAGGATAAATCACCCATAATTCTGGTACACGAAGACCCGAACGACGACCCGGAGAGAGGCGTGCGACCACGGAGCGTCGTGAGTATAGACCGGAGAGAGTCATACTCCGTTCGGTGGGGTGGGATTCGGTTGCCTGTGAATGTAAGAGTGTGAGTGAGACGGAGCAAAGTTCTGAAACTCGTCGGAACAAAAGGTCCGAGGCGAATCAGGACAAAGCCCCGAAGCGAGTGCGGAGGTCTTCTAACCGCGGTTCCAATCTCCCGCCAGGGACTTGGCCGGTGAAAGACCGAAGTGATTCTTAGAGGATTCGTGGGTGGGTGATAGGTCCTAAACCCCCTGCAAGGCACTCTTACTGGCAACCAAGGGCTAGGGGAATTGCCACAAATTCCCGGACCAAGGCTTCCCCGATTTTATTTTTTTTATTTTATTTTAGCCGATTGGATATTTAAATGGGTAAAAATAAAAGTCGAGCTCGTAATCAAGGGAAAGACTCCCAGGGAGGTTGTAAAAGTTGTAAAAAATTATCAGACATACCACCTGATAGCCCTTTAGGGCTGATGATTGGATTCGGTTGCCTGTATGTGAGAGTGTGTGACTCTTACAGGATTCGTGGGTGGGATATAGATTCAGCTCCCCCCCACAAGACACTCTCATAGGTAGCCAAGGGCTATAGGTGTTGCCATAAAACTCCTAAGATTAAATTTAATTATTTAAAAAAAAAATCAAAGAAAGACTGTAAAACCAGAAAAGAGTAAAAAAGAAAAGGTGAGAAAATAAGACGGGATGGGACTTTAACTCTGCTCGGCTGCAGGACCCGCTGAGGACAGGGCTCCCTAGGGCCCTTGGGAATTTTTCCCAGAGGGACCCCTCGACTCATTCGGTTCTCTGCAGGAGCAGACAAGGGCCATCTTCATAAAAGGTGCTCTTACAGCAATGATTTCGGTTTTGTGATTTTTAATACTGGTGACCGGATGCTATAATTGTGTTATTAGTTGTGAATTTTAGTCTCTGTCTCTGTCTCAAACGTTGTAACTGTGTGGGGTGTGTCTGTGGGATCCCGCGTGTGTGTGTGTGTGAATGTGAGATTGACAACGGGATATCAGCAGAGTGGAGAAATCTTGAAAAAGAGTCCTCTGGGGTATGTTTTAACATATTGGGAAGAACTGGGAGTGTCTCCTGGGGGCTCGGTGATTAGGAAAGCATTGGTGGAATATTGTGGCCAATGGTGGCCTTTATGTACTTTGGAATGTTAGGAAAGGTGGGCTAAAGATGGAACTTTGAACTGTGATGCCATGTTGCAATTACTGTTGGTTTTGGAGTGACAAGGAAGATGGGATGAGGTAGTGTATGCAGATGTGTTTTTCACTTTGGGAAACCACCCGGAGTGATAGAGTGCGAAATTGGTATAGCTCCATTAGATTCCTTAATTTTGGCTTTGGAAAGGACAGGGAAAAACTGAGGGTTAAGATGGAGAGAAGTTGTTCAGCTTGTGATATCAGAGAGATATTTAAACTTAAAAACAGTAATCAGGAAGATAGGTTGGAAAATTTTGTATCACGGGTACCTCCGAGAGGAGCACCCTCTGCATCTGTCCTATCTGATGTTGATAAGGAGGAAGAGATTGCTGCCACTGGCAACAAGCAGCAGATTCACATTCAGAGTTAAGAAAGGGTTAAAACAGAAGCGCTATAGCAGAGGCGCCTGCAGCCGCTGCAGGGCGGGGTGAGCAACTGAGAGAAAAAAAAAAAAAAAAAAAAAAAAAAGGCAGCCCAAGGGGGGTGCTCGCCGGGGACTGCCGAGCCCTGAGCGTCCGCTCCTGCTTCCCGCTGCTCTTCCAGGCCGAGCGGCGCCGGCTCTCGGTGCTGCTGGGGCTGGCGCTGGGCTCTGGTGAGAGCTGCGGTGGTGGCGGGGGGGTAACCCGCACACTCGCGGGCCGAGCGCTGGAGCCAATGGTCACTGCGGGGCGGGATGGAGACGCTGCCCGAGGCGCTGGCGGAGTCCTGGGCTCTTTTTCTGTGGAATAGGATTGGTGATGCGTTATGGGGAGTTTGGGCGCTGGAAGTGAGACTGCCCTGGGGGGGACTGCCATGGGGTGGTTCCCGTGGCTGAATTGGAACTAGCAGACAAAGCGGGACCTGGGGAATCTCTTCTGGCAGATAAATTAAAGCTAGGGAATAGAGAAAATAAAGTGGAATTTTTAGTGGATACAGGAGCAACTTATTTGGTGTTAAATCAGAGGGAAAAGAATTTGTTACAGATGTGGGAGCTACTGGCTACCAAGGAGAAAAAATATGGAAGACATAAAAACCTCTGGATTTATTGAAGTATTGGAGCAGTTTGTAGAGACACCACAAACGGGGCCTGGGGAAGCCTGCAACACTGAGCACAGGGGAGTCCTACTTAGTGTGGTTAAGATAACCTGGGAATGAATGTAAGACTTGAAACACAAACTGCTAACTGATAAAGAGAGAGGGGTAGTGCAACCACAAGCTTTATCAGCCGCCACCCAAGCAGCATCAGGGTGGCAGAGAGAGAGAGAAAAGAAATGGGTAATGACCCGGCAGACTCCTTGACTGTTAACACTGTGCAGTTTGCTTCTGCAACTGCCTACTTAACATTTTTTTGCTTTAAGGAATCACTTTAACCTGTCTCACTTCTCAAGTACTGATAACCTGGGGGACGGGGTATATCTGTGTCCTCCTACCTACAGGTCCATGGCGGCTGCCTGCAAAGTTTGTCAAGCCTTGCCATGACCTGGACAGATGGGTAAAAGAACCTGATACCTCAGCTATAGGAGCTGACCATGAATACCCCAAGCAGAACGAGACAGAGGAAGAGAAAGAAGAATGATTGCAAAACCTTACTTGGGGCAACTGAAAAGTAACAGTTTGAATATGTGTGCTTGTGAAGTAATTATTATTAGGGGCTGCGATTTTGTGTATAAAACCACCTATAATTAATAGTCAGTTGCTAATAAGAAATTACTCCTTGTATTGTATGGATTTATCACCTATAAAACAGATGTTAGAGCACACAAATGCGCAGCAGCTGCTAGAAAATGCTAAAGCAAAAGCTACATGAACAGACCCACTGGGGAACTAAGGCACTATGTGACCAATTTTTGAAATCTTATGGATGTATTGGCATTGTTGAAATAGCTAAACAAGTTACCAAAGGATGTCTGATCTGTTAAAAAGTTAACAGGAAAGTGATGAGACAAGTACCTTGGAGTGAAGGAAGCGTATTGATTGTATAAATTGGCAGGAACTATTCAGGTTTTTCCCTTGTGTTGTGAAATACGGATAGAAATATCTAAATCACCTAGAATGGGAGGTATCCATGAAATACCCTGCTTAAAACACCCTATGTCTAGACATTTATGTTGAGTTGTTTGTCGATGTTTAAATTGTAATAGAAAATGGTCCTGTGTTTCATTTAAAAGACAGCCTTATTGTATACAATGTCAAAATAACCCAACACCTACTAGGGGACAACAAGCTAAGACAGAGATCTGTAAACTGTTTTGTGGATGGGAGTTGCTAGTACCTGAAACTTGGGAAATCTATGAAACAGATTGGTATAAGGTTTTAAGAAAGTGTTCTATAAAATTTGCCTGGAAGCAGGCCCAACAACGAAATAGGTGGAAATACCAGGGATTTTAAGGGTTAATTAGCACATTAGAATCTAGAATTTTATTTTGTAAGGCTCAGCTGTCTCTAGTAGGAACCTCCACTCTATAAAGACTTCCCATCTCTATAGAGTCCCTATACTCAAATTTGATAAGGGGATCAAGATTTGGCATAAAAAGCTCATGGTGGATGTTATGTCAGAAAGGAATTTAAACTCCAGAAGCTCCTGAAGAATACCACTGCTGTCGAGAAGAGACAATACCTTGTTGCTCCCTGCAAAGGAGTAGACAAAGGAAGACAGAGAGGTACTATTGTGGAGCTATAATTTCTGGTACCAAGTGATTAAACTAAATAAAAAATCCACAACATCTGTAAAATGAGTAAAGTTCCAATTCTCTTGATACTAATTTACTTTGAAGGAATATTCAGAAATCAGAATAATCAGCCTTTCAAATGGACCCTTATGAGATGGGAAGACCAAATTATGATTGGTTAAAATATTATGGCTGGATCACCCAGTTTTTCGGTTCCACTTTGCCAGTTAGCACCTATACAACCATGTGTAAATCAAAAACCTTATTACTTTTGTCCAGCCTCTAATCCAGGAAGAGGATATTGTAATTATCCTAACGAATATTACTGAGCATATTGGGACTGTGTTACAATTGCTTCTCATTGGACCCCTTCACACAGAGATAAGTTCCTGACAACAATGTGGGGACCCCCTGGATGTACACCTCCTCCAGGTAGCACAGTTCATGGCACGAGCTTATGGAGAACCCATATAGACCCACGTCAAATTAGTAATTGTAAATATTTAATTCTCCAAGTTCTACAACCCGAGAACTCAGGATGGATAATGGGCAGAACTTGGGGAGTCCGGTACTGGGAACCCGGTGAAGATAGAGGAGGTTTAATTCTTATTAAAAAGGGAAATCCTCAACAAAAACCCCAAGTGACAGGTCCAAATAAGATATTAAAAGACAAATTAGGCAAAAAGAGTTCAACTGAAGAATAATATCATAAGTGTACAAGAGAACAACACAACCTTAGAACTGGTTGATATTCTTAATAATAAAAATCCAACATTTACAACAGCATGTCCAACTGCTTAAACAGGATGAAGGATTTTTTGGTCTAAATTTTAATACTTGGGGAATAACGGGATGGTTGAAAGGTCTTGTACAAATAGGCTTAGTCATTCTTTTAATTGTCTGTCTTGTATTTTTATTATTACCATGTATTTTATCTTGTATGCAACAATTTATTAGAAAGCAATTTGATGTAACTAAGTTAATGATCTTAAATTCTGGAGTAGACTACGAGGAAGTTTGTTCGGAAGAAAATGAAGATCATTGTGAATGTGTTATGTCTCGCAGGAACTATGATTGTATTTGTGAAATATTACCTTGTGAGTGTTATGATAAATGTTGGAATTGTGGAGAAAGGATTGCTTGCAGTGCTGAGAATGAAAGTACTTTTACCATCGAATCAGCAAATTAGAGATACAAAAGAAAAAGGGGGGATTGTGATAAATGTAAACAGTTAATTTGCTGATAAATTGCAATAATGGTAAATTGTAATAAACTTGAATTATTAATTTGGTAATTAAGCAAGGCGTGTGTAAGTTAAGTTTGATTAGCATTATGCTATAACAAGACTATGACTCATGTTAAGAGCAATAGTTCGTTATAAACATGGTGAGAAAAATTATGAAGTAAGAAACCGTTGACAATTAACTATAAGAAACCCTGAGTTACTGTGTTCATATTGTTAGGGCAACGTTGATGGAAGTAACTATTTGTAACTCCTTTGAGTATAAGCAAGTGTTTAAAAACATGAGATCAAAGTATTTCTAGTTTAACTTAGAGAACAAAAGAAGTCTTTTAAATAGAAATAGCCCCTTTTACAATGTTACAAGTCTGTGAAGTGATAATGGCCCTCTTTACAAACTTGGTGTACTCCTCATCCCGCGGGCTTGTTAATTGCTTCATTGATGTGCTAAAGATTTAGTAGCTAATGAGATTTAGTAGTTCCCCTAAAAAGCGTCTCTTGTAAATCTGATAACCCTGTGTACTCCTCATTCGCACGTCTGGTTTACTTATCAATTGTTTGACAACCACACTGTTCTAAATTTCAAATAATTGTCAGAAGCTTGTAGACATGGCTAGTATTTATGTTAAGTCCAATGTAAAGGTTAGATGCAAACTAAAACAACCATAAAACACCGTTTGTGTAAGATAAGATAACCGTCAGATGTTCCAGGAACCAATCGACAGAAACATGACAAACGACCCCCTAGGAGCAACTGAAGAATGTGCAGAGTATCCCCACTACTTCAAGAACACGGAAGAAAAGATGTATAAAAGGGGACTGTCTGAACTGCTTAGTACGGCAGTTGGCGGAGCGTAGACTCCCCTGCCGTCCAGCGCTGTTTTTGCTCATATTCTACTTGCTATAATTAATAAATTCTAATTGGATTTTAGTCTGTTGTGGTCTCAATTTATAACACCAGCCATCAAGGGGTGGCTTCTGGAATGGCTGCAGAGGATCCTCGTCTCTCTTGGTTTATACTGGTTGACTGTATCGTTTATGACATGACTGCAGCAGATTGTTTGACCCCCTGGTTTTGTGGAGTCCCTACAAATTACAGCACGTACGTGTTAATTCTGAGGGAAGGAGTCAGAAAGGGCTCTATCGCCGCTTCGGGTGGTCAAATCCAGACTTCCTGTTCTTGACACAGGATGAACAATCATGCTGTGAGTACTCTTCGCATATCGTGCTTCCCATTTCTGTGACAAGTAGCGTGGAGGTCTTTCAAACCGCAGGCAAACAGGAAGTGAGGTGGAGGAGTGTGTTTTGGAATGAGCGGGAGGCTCCCTAAGCAAGTCTGTCTGAAACAGACAGTTATTTGGGAATGTGGGGAGTGAAGGTGATAGGATTTGCATGAAAAACGCTCTGGGAACAAGCTCTGAGGCCTTGATACCAGACAGGCCTTGGGGCAATAAGTTGGAATGTTGAAAGACAGGAAATGTAAACAAGCAAGCCTTGGGGAGATAAGTCAGGATGTTGCTGTAACAAGGAATCTCAGTTGGAGGCCAGAGGACGTGGGGGTCATGAGAAGAACTAAAGCAAGAAGGTGAAACTGTTGTGGTGTGAACAACACATGATCAGCACTGTGACTGGACTATTGAGACAAGGAGGCACCAAATGTAATCAGTTCTGGGTAAGGCTGGGTTTGGTGGCCTTTGTAATTGAAAATAACTGGTGCTTGAAGGTAGTTGACATAGTTTTGGGTCCTTAGGACCTTAGCACAGAAATGTGGGAAAAACAATAGAAAAACAGGGCCTGGGGATGGGGAGTGTCTGGGACTAGCAGATGTCCAGGATGGGCACAGTTAAACTGGCTGATGGGTGGAGGGACAAGACGATTGCTATGTTTGTGTTGTTAATGAACCCATTAAGCTGGTGTAGACATCTGCTGGGGAGTATCTGGGACTAGCAGATGTCCAGGATGGGAGCAGTTAAACTAACTGATAAGTAGAAGGACAGGATGATTGCTATGTTTGTAATGTTAATTAAGCTGGTGCTTCAAAGACTACCAGCAGTTATAAAGATTGTTGGAAGAAGTAAACGACCCTCAAAGACCACCATCACATTTTTGTATGTATGCGGGAAACTTTCTGGAAGATGATGTAGTTCATGTGTAGCTTCATGAATATGAATGTATGCCCAAGTGACTATGTAAGGATGGCCTGTGTGGCAATATGGGGAGACACGTGATAGGAGGAGCTATCCCCTGTGTCTCCCGGTGCCGCAATAAAGAATACCTGCTTGTCAACTTGAACTTTGTTGGCGAGTTTGTTCCTGGAGTTTTCTCTGAATCAGTTTGGCACCCCAGATGGGACCCTCTCTGCTCGGCTGCAGGACATGCTGAGGACAGGGCTCCCTAGGGCCCCCAGGACAAATTTCCCCGGAGGGACCCCTCAACTCACTCGGATCACTGCAGGAGCAGACAAGGACCATCACCATTGCTGTGAAGGTATTCTTTTGATTATTTTATTTTGTGGCATTCCGTAAAGCGTAGGAGATGTCCTATGCAGGAATGCGGGTTAGCATTCCGTAAGGCGTAGGAGACGTCCAACGCAGGAGCGCGGTTAATAGTCCATAAGGCATATGCAGGAATAAGAAAGCCTTCCATAAATCGGGATAAAAAAATCTCGTACTTAAAGGCGTATACCCGGATGCTAGCATCCATTTCGTATACAGGTGTGCATTCTGAATTGTTCTGTAAGGCATAGGAAACGTCATATGCGGGAACGTGGTTGTATTATTCTGGTATCTGACCCAATTTCTGAAAACCGGTATTTGATGCTGTACTTGAGTAATTTATGAATGGCGAACTGGTTTTATTTCTATCGTGCTGCTAATTAGTATTTGTGTCCTTGGTGTATGCTTTTCTCTTTGTTTTCAAAATTGTGAGCAAATGTGTGGAATGTGTCTATTATGTGGCTTGTTATAGTGATGATTTTGGTCCTGTGATTTTGGTATTGGTGACAGGCTGTTATAACTGTTATTAATTGCTGTTTGGTAGAATTAAGTCTCTGTCTCAAGTGTTGTAACTGTGTGGAGTGTGTCTGTGGGATACCCTGTGTGTGTGTGAATGAGAGATTGATAATGGGAAATTGGCAGAGTGGAAAGATCATGAAGAAGAGTCCTTTAGGGTGCATTTTGGCACACTGGAAAGAACTGGAAGGGTTTCCTGGGGGCTCGGTAAATGAGAAAATGTTGATAAAATATTGTAACCAATGGTGGCCTTTGTATACTTTGGAAGGTCAGGAAAAATGGCCTAAAAATGGGACTTTGAACTATGATACATTGTTACAATTGTTATAAATGATCAAGGCCCAAATTATAAAAAGTTTATTGTAAAATAATACAAAGAGGCAGTAAGCAAAGCAGCGCTGGGTGCAAAGCAGCACTGGGTGCAAAGCAGCGCTGGGTGCGCGGGGAGTCTCCGCTCCACCAACATGCACACCGATTCGTTTTGTGATCGTCTTTTATACAGTTTTAGTTCCGTTTTCCAGGTAGTCCACTCCTTTTCTCAGAAAGTCCATCCCTCATCAGTTTCGCAACTGGAGCACGTGCAGATTCATCCTCTTGAGGGTCTTGACAGGATTAGCGGGGTCGTGAAGATAAAGGCAACGAGTCTTATTCAAGTCCTCTCCATGACCCTCCATCTAGCGCTTGTGCTGTATTCCTTATATGGGTGTTACAAGACTGATTGGGTAACTCGGGTTTTGACATTGTTAACGGAAAACAAGATACTGTGGTTTGCCGGTTACAACTTATCACAAGGTTAATCCTGTTACAAGGCTTGCATTCGGGAAGCTGTGATTGCATTAGTTCCCTTTGTCTAAGTCTATATCTACAGCTAACACAACAATTCTCTATTTAACTAAGTTTATATTAACCCGGATCAGTTTTTACTTCTTACAATATTTCATCCTGTTCAATATCGTCTTTACTTACACGAATCACGTTTGTATTTCTCACACAATTAATGTTGGTTTTGAGGTGGCAAGGAAAATGGGATGAAGTAATGTATGCAGAATTGTTTTTCACCTTAAGAAACCACGTGGAGTGGCAGACGGAATATGAAATTAATATAGCTCTGCCAGATCCCTAATTTTGGTATTGGAAAAGGACAGAAACAGAAAGCTGAGCTGAAGAGATGTTGTTCAGCCTGTGGTACTGGGGAAATGGTGTTTAATATTACAAAACGGAAATGGTGTTTGATATTACAAAACAGAATGGCTCTAGACATGTTATTGGCTTTGCATGTTTACTTCTTCCAACAATCTTCATAACTGCTGGCAGTCTTTGAAGCACCAGCTTAATTAACATTACAAACATAGCAATCATCCTGTCCTTCTACTGAGCAGATAGTTTCACTGCTCCCTCCTGGAGGTCTGCTAGTCCCGGATGCTCCCCATCCCCAGATCCTGTTTTTCTACATTTTTGTACTAAAGTCCTAAGGACCTAAAACTATTGTCAACTCTCTTGAAGTGTCTCTGTTATTTTCCATTAGAAAGCCACCAGACTTTACATTACTTAGAACTGATTACATTTGGTGCCTACATGCGTGTTAGGACTTTGAAGGCCTATGTTGCATGAACATTTCTGACCATTCTGAATCGGTTCACAGAAGTATACAAACTCTGAAAGAACTTGCAGGAAAACTTCAGGTTGAGGATGACTGGTACCCTTTTTCAGGTTTATTTGCTGGGCTAGGAGCATGGGTGAAAAAATTGGTTGTTTTAGGAGCTTTTATTTTGTTAGCGTTCATTAGCTTGTTAATTTGTATTCCTTGTTTAATGAAACTTTTACAGTCTCTTATTTATCGAGCCCTTAAGCAGGTGTTGGTAGTGGATATACAAAACAAAGAAGGGGGATATGTGGGGAGCAAAGGGGATAGGATTTGCATGAGAAACACTCTGGGAACAAGCTCTGAAGCCTTGATACTGAACAAGCCTTGGGGCAATAAGTTGGAATGTTGAAAGACAGGAAATGTAAACAAGCAAGCCTTGGGGAGATAAGCCAGGATGTCGTTGTAACAAGGAATCTCAGTTGAAGGCCAGAGGATGTGGGGGGGTGGTGAGAAGAACTGAAGCAAGAAGGTGAAACTGTTGTGGTGTGAACAACGCATGATCAGTATTGTGATTTTACTATTTACCTGGGGATTTTTACAGGGGCCAATAAGATTGAACGTGGCATGCTTGTGCAGGTTGTGAAAGTACTGAACAAAGGGATAAAAGGGCTTGATGGCAATAAAGTTTTGTCTCAGTCGCAGTATCCTCACCGACCTGAGTCCGTGTCTCAATAAGCCACATGGGAAGACTCCTTAGGTGCTCCCAGCTTCTTATGGTGGACAAAGCAATGGTCTTGTGTGCTTCAGCAGCCACCAGTTGTCCATCTTCCTAGGTACATCCTCAGGTACCTGGTGTTATTCAGGGGAATAAAGAACTGGGGCTTCAGTTCAATGGGCATATTTACATGGGTTAAATGAATAGCTTTAGTAGCTTGAGTCAACATTAGAACTTGTGCTGATTGAGGTGAGGCTGGGGACTTTAGTTGTTTATGGACAGTGCTGGATGGACAGCTGTGGCTATGATAGCCAGGCAAAACAACAGCCAAAGAAGGGAAGTGGTGGCTGTCCTGGTGCGAAGGCTGTCCCTGCCCATCCTGCTCCTCACAGTGCATGCAGCCAGTGCCCTCCTGTCCGTGCTGCAGGGGCACCTCTGTGTATGGCCACCCTGTGATGTCTGCTCACCTGCACATCCCACCTGGACACAGGTCAGCAGGACCTCTCACCACGCAGGCTACTCGACGGGCCCCCCTTGACCATGAAGGACTTCCTCGATGGAGGTTATCTCAGGGTCCTTCTCATGGCCTGCTGGTCTGCACCCAGGCTGAGGCATTGAGGAGACCCTGGCTCATGTGCATGTCAATTGCAGAGAGAGATGACTCCTTAATGTTTGGGCTGCCCTTCTCCCATCTTTTCCTGATTTCTCCCCCTCCCAAGGCCCCACCAGGCTGCAGGGTCCCTTCTTCCTGCCCACACTGGCGCCCTCTCTACCAGGAGGAAGGAGCAGACTGGGGGGTCCTGGCAATTGCTGGGGCCTGTGTCCCTCCCCAGCACTCTTGATGGCTCTGGACAGCATCTGCCAGGTAGCATGAGAAAGCAGCAAGGCTTTTTGTGCTTGTACTGTAATAACCAGGGCTGTAAAGCACTTTACATATGGCAAGTTTTGGATGTGGTGTGGCTGAGCAGCTGTGGGGGAAGCCGATGCCTCAATGCTGATGGACAGTGTGGATCTGACTAGAGATGTAAAGATTCCTTTAGGAGACAACAGTGTTGTTTGTTCTGCTGTCCAGTAAGTCTCAGCTCGCCAGTTGGCTTTGATGGCTTCCCTAGGATGTGAGCACTCTTTAAATCCAGTATTTCATTGAGTGAAGCCATTATTTGTCTGTATTACATTAACGAGAGTCAAAAAACTTCTGTTTAAATGTTAAGTCTATTTAGTAAATCAGGAATTGGTTTGAAAATTCTTGTAATCTAGCAGGTACCTTCGCCCCTGAGCATGAGAGTAGATGGTTTCTTTAAGAATTCCTGGCAATGGTGACCTTTTATTCTCTTTTTCTCTCCTTACTGCAACAACCAGTTGAACAGCCATAGATGGGAGGACTTCAGTGGAGCCATGGTCTGCAGAAGCTGATGTGCTTCCTGCAGATTGGGTTCACTCTGAGGTGTATACAGAGAAGACCCTGAGGCATGTTGTTAGACATGATGAGCCTCATTGCAGGCAGTGGAACTGCTGCTGTCCTTGCTCACTGCCTCTGAGGTGGGGAAACCCAACTCCACAGCTCCACCTCCTTTCTTCCAGGTGTCCAGCCCCTTCTGTGGGCTTAGACCCACTTGTGAGCTGATTTAATCCACTGCCCAGAAAGGGGAAGCTTTGCTTTCTAAACTGAGCTCAGTTGGTGAGCTGAACTGGCTCACAGAGGCCTCTGAAGAGCACCAGAGCTGCATGGTGGCTCTCATGTCTCCTAGCTGGTAAGTATGTCAACAGAAGATTTGATGTCCCAAAGCCAGGCATCAGTCAGTTTTAGCTGCTCAAGTGGCTCAGCCTATGCTGGCAAACAGCACAGCAGTGACACAGGGGTGAGGCTGGGTGTCAGGACAAGGGCAGTGTGGTCAACCCCCTGGTGTGGAGCAGGTGTCCCTGGTGGCAGTGGTGGTCTCTGCTTCTGGTCCCCCACTGCAAGGACCTGGTCCCTTTTGGGTGGATGCTGTCAGGCTCCTTGAAGAGCCAACTCGGGGCAATAACCTGCCTGAAAAAGAGCCAAGATGAGTGAGTCTTTGTGTTGGGTTTGAACCCTGAGCCAGGTCCTGCACGGACCGATACATTGTGAGGGGCAGTGGGGTTGTGCAATGGGGAGAGCAGCACTAGCAGAGCACTGATTGCAGAGCTCTGCCCCATGTGTGCATGGGTCATGTGTGCATGGGTCAAGTGTTGCTTCCATTTTCTGCATGCTTTAAGAACTGCAGGTCTGCTTAGGATGCTGTGAAGGTCCTTTAGCTTTTTCTCTTTACTTGCGTTTTGCTATAACCTGGTTTGAGATGCATGCCATTTAAACAAGAAGGCAGAGAAACCAGGTGCTGAAGCATCTCAGGATGCTTTGAGCCCTGCAGAATATCTAACAGAGTGTTGTGCTTCATCTCGGCAGCAGGATTGGGGATGGGGGAAATGGTCCCTGAAACAGGAGGTTACCAGGGGGCAGCCAGGGTGTCCCCAGGGAGTTTGACCTTACTCTTCTCTTGACTCTCATTGATTTAGAGGATTTCTTTGGAAGAGACCACTAAAATTTGTATTCTTGTTGTCTGACTGGATTTTGCTTGTGTCTATTAAAAATACAGGTTCTGAGTTCCTCTGGCTGTAGTTGTCCTCTGTCTGAGCTGAGCACGGCAGCCAGGAACTGCACTGGGGGATCTGGCTTTCCCTCGCCTGTCAGAGCCCCATGTAAGCACTGGTGCTGGTTTCTGCTCATCGGGGAGCCCATTAAAAGGTGTTCTGAGCAGGGAGCACAATCTACTCCTGGGTAAGGAGAAGCTTTCGGAGAGATGCTCACCATCATATGCGGCAATTCCTGTAGTCCTTGGAGTAGAAACTGCGGTATGATGTGACTGACCTTCAGGTCTGACAGCACCAGGTAGTGTCAGAGACTTGTAGGTACACTCTGGTTGTTATCCTAAAAATGTGACGTATTTTTCAGAGCAAAAGTCTATGGAAGAAGTAAAGCCATGCCATGAGAAAAGGGTGAAGATGGGGGAGGAGAAGTGTTGAATGTAGGAATTTGGAGCTTGCACTGGGATGCTCTTGTATTGCTTTATTTTTGCTTTAAAGTTAAATAAAAATGAATTATTCACTGCCCAGGTTGATTGAGGCTGAGCACAAATTAAAGTGCGTCAGTAGGAAGGCTGTATGTGCAGACCAAAATGTGTTGCTTCCTATTTAGCAATGCTTTTTAAAAAATCCACCTTCCAAAGCATTCTTTCTAATTCTTGTACTCTGTACACAGGCCACTAAGTATGTTCTATGCCCCATTTCCATTAATCTATTTGAAATACTGAATTCATAGTGATAGTGAAATACAAAGTGAAAATCAAATCTCCTCTTTACTCACCTCTTCCCTGCAGGGGGCGTGATGTTTTATTTATTTCCTCTGGCTGTACAGGCATTCAGATAATTTTCTAGCTATCACAGCTATCACACACAAATTGAGTCTTGATGGATGCCATGTGATGCCATTTGTCTTTCAGGATGTAAAAACCCTCTCTATAGTTGGAGCCTCTCTGTGGGAGTTTATCAGCTTTGCAACTAGAGCATACTGGAAGCAGCTTTGACTCTTGCTGCACTTGGCATTCCTATTTCAGTTCCCAGAACTTTACCTCTGAAATTGAAGGAGGAGAAAGCCTGATTCCAACACCACTTCTTGGCAGCCTTTGGGGCATCTCAGCATATTCCCCTAGTGTATGCTGTATTCCCCCCCCCCCCCCCCTAATTTGTGCTGCAGTGTCATGGTTTAAGCCCAGCTGAAAAACCCAGAACCATGCAGCCGCTTGCTCACTCCCCCCCTTCCTCCCTCAGCTCCCAGAGGGATGGGGAGGAGATTTGAAAGAATGTGACTCCCATGGGTTGATATAAGAACAGTCCAGTAAGTAAGGTATAACACAAAACCACTACTGCTACCACCAATAATAATAATGATAAGGGAAATAACAAGGGAAGAGAATACAACTGCTCACCACTCATTGACCGATACCCAGCCCAACCCAAGCAGTGATCTAGCCCTTCTGGGTAACTGCCCCCAGTTTATGTAGTGGGTATGACATGCTGTGGTATGGAATACCCCTTTGGCTAGTTTGGGTCAGGTGTCCTGTCTCTGCTTCCTCCCGGCTTCCCTTCCTCCCTGGCAGAGCATGAGACTCAGAAAGTCCTTGGTCAGAGTAAACATTACTGAGCAACAACTAAAAACATTGGTGTTATCAGTGTTGTTCACAGGCTGGAAGTCAAAACCACAGCACTGTACTAGCTACTAAGAAGGAGAAAAATGACTGCTACTGCTGAACCCAGGACACCTAGCAAGAATTTATGCAAGATTTAAACTTCTTTACTGCTTTTGGATGCGAAGTTAAAGCAGTCTAATGCCTGTATTCAACTTTGATGCATTCTTACTTCAGAGCAACCCTCTTGTGTTACTTCACTGTGTTCCTTTTAGTTTCTGATCCAGTCAAGATCTTTGATTCCAATAAAACTTTGCAGGCATTTATATCCCCACTTGTACAGCAATCAGAATACCTGTGCAAAGCACAGGATGTGCTCTCACCTTGTTTTTATTGTAAGATCATGATAAATGAGTTGGGGAAAAGATGCTCACAGAGCCTTAAACTCGGCTCCTTGCCGAACTGTATTCTTCATGAAGCAGCCTTCAGCGTTTAAGGTGCCTGGGATAGTTTGCAGCTCCTGCTTGCTCACTGAAGGCTGCTGGCACAAAGGCTGTGGACATCCTGAAGCAAGTAATTCTGCAGGGATCTGGGAAGTTTGAAGTTTGACCCCTTGAGCCCTGTGTGTGACTGGTGATGCTGCAGTGCATTATCTTCGCTTGAAATGTGATGCCCAGGAAGCAGCAGCTTGCAGTGCTTTTCCTCTGTGCTACCTGCAGTAGGAAAAACTATTTGTCAAGGAGTATCTCATCAGGGCTGACACACAGGAGTTGGTACAAGTGGTTGTAACAGCCCAGCCAGCAGTAAATTGAGAGGATATATTCTGCATAAGCCTTTGAAGGTGTTTGCACAAGCAGTGTCCCCTTTCTCTTGCTAGTGGTAAGTCTACTTGTGCTCAGGATGATGGAGATTTTTCTTCAGGGTGTATCTAATCATCACTCAGGTGTGTCAAAGTGCCTAAATCAACTGAGATGTGCCTGGGCCTGGAGGAAATCTGAAAACCTCTTGGCAGCCAGAGCTGAATGAATTTGGTGTGGTTTAGGCAACAAGCACCAAGTGCTGGATTGCTTGTGAACTTCTTAATCTGAGAAGTTACCAGAGACAGCAAAACATCTCTTGTCTTGAGGTTTTTGCTGCTCCCACAAGTAGGCAGATTGGTTTAAAATTAGCTGGAAACTAATTAAGCATTGTTCCAGAGTTCGAGGATACCGGGTTGAGAGAAATGCAACACAAGAAAGAATCATAAATAGTTTATTAATACAGGGAAAATATAGAGGTAACAAAAGATACAGTAAAGGATACCTCTGATGTTTGGTTATCTTACCAACCCCAAGGACCAAGTAATGACAATCAGGAACCCAGCTTCAAGAAATATCATCGCGGTATGAGGTGGCAGGCTCAACCTTAGCTGGCGTCCCCATGGAGGCAATGTTGACCTGGGTGGTATGAGGTCCTGCCTCCCTGCATCGCATGGGGCTCAGGCTTTTATACTAACAAAAATGCACGCTCATTCTGACTCAGGGGGCCAGCCCACATCAGAAGAAGTGGCCAGCAAGATCTAGAAAGGTCTCCGAGGGTCGGGACTTTTACGGGGAGTTCTAAAGCAGAACTTTCTGGGGAGGAACCAAAGCTGATATATATCGGGGGGACGGATAAGGGAACGGATTAGAGCTAAAAGACAAGGAACACAACATAAAATACATAAAAACCCAATACCTATTACCACTAATAATACAATGTCGCGGTTGAGACACCCAAAAACACACACACACATTTCTTCAGTGACTCAATAGAAAGTTCTCCTTTTCTATTACAAACCCATACTTATATACAGTTTCTAACATACATGTGTCTTTTAGCCATTGGTTACATCAGTTAGTAACAGAACATTATTGGATGACCTTTTGCCGCATTACTAAAGTCTGTTATCTTGCCAAGCTCTTGTTCTTCAGTTAGTTACTCCCTTTGACTTGCTCGCTCCTCCAGATACCTTCTGCTTTCCCATCCGGATACCTTCGGTGCCTCATTCTTCATGGATAAGCTTTGATATCTTCAGGGCTAAGTTTTAACTTCATGCCCTCAGTCACGTAGTCCCCCACAGTACAAAAGCTTTTTGCAGCTAGTCCCACCCCCCACATCCATCTCTGAAAGGGGTTCCACCTGGTGTTTTCTGTTAGCTGGTTAGTGAGGGTTTTCAACTTCTGTATTTATGCATGTATTGAACTGGAGTTGTCACTTAAATTCATGCAACACAACCCATCAAAGTCTTCACACCCATGATTATGTACTAAGAGCAAAAAAATCAATCACTGTCCTATTTTGTTTTGCACAATCAAGGTGGCGAGCACTTTGGCTTCAGTTCTTCGCAAATTGGTAACAAGTCTCTAGATGATTCTGAGGGAAAGCAAAGCAAAGCAGTGATGTCCAGGCTCCAAAAACAAGGTTTCACCAATTCGTTGGTCAGATATACTGGAAGTCCTGGGAACCTGGAGATAGATACTGTTACTTACAAAGACACAGTCCTTGGCTTTTTGTATCCCCTTCTCTGCTTAAGAAATCTTAAATCACACAAGAGCAGCTTTTTGGCATTAGCCTTTGAGAATAGAAGATTCAAATACAATAGTTATTTATTATATTATTGTTACTTATAATAGTTACTTATGCTGCTGATGAAACCTCCTTTAGATGACCCTACTTGAGCAGGGGATTTGGACTAGATCATCTCTCGTGCCAACCACAGATTGCTTGGCCTGCCCTTCTCTCCTGGATGGCTCTCTGATAACAGGGGAGGCCATCTCTCACATCAAGGTCTGGCATGGCATGTGTCCCCACCACTCAACGCCTGCTGGGTTGCAGCCAACAGTGGAGCTGAAGGTTCTTCTTGGTGGCAAACACAGAGGCCAACCCAGTCTTGACCTTGACTATGGTAGGAGGCATTTGGACAATCTCAGTCCTTGCACCTCATTGTCAATGCAGAGTTACACCTGCTTCATCCAGTAACAAGTCACTACTATGGCAAAGCACATACAGATTTACATTAGCGCTATGTACACTACAGGGTGCAGCAGCATGTTCAAGATGCTGGTGGCAGTAGGGGACCAGCCAAAGAAAATTTCCCACCAGTGATGTTCTCTCACCCTCTTAATTTGTTCCATTGTCTGTATTATAACACTATCATTGTATTGGAATCTTTCTAGCTTTCGCCTTAGCATTTTCTAGCAGCTGCTGCAAATTTGCATACTCTAACATCTGTTTAACATGTGACAAATCCATACAATACAAGGTGTAGTTTCTTATTGGCAACTGGCTAGTTAGTACAGGTGGTTTTATACACAAAATCACAGCCTCTAATAAGAGCTACTTTACAAGCGCATATATTCAAGTTGTTACTTTTCAATTGCCCCCAAGTGATGTTTTGCAGTCATTCGTTTCTCTTCCTCTATCTCATTCTGCTCTGGATATTCACAGTCAGCTCCTGTAGCTGAGGCATTGGGTTTTCCCATTTGTCTGTCCGGCTTATGGCAAGGCTTGAGAAACTTTGCAGGCAGCCTCCATGGACCTGTAGGTAGGACACAGATATATCCCTTCCCCCAGGTTATCAGTTCTTGAGAAGTAAGTCAGGTTAAAAAACGATTCCTTAAAGCAAAGGCATTCTGATGAAACAGGAATGTGAAGCAGGTGCAGAAGCAATCTGCACGGTGGTGTTAACAGTCAAGGAGTTTGCTGTGTCATTACCCCCCCCTTTTTTTTTTTTCTTTTCTATCTCTGCCACCCTGGTGCTGTTTGGGTGGAGGTTGGTAAAGCTTGGGAGTGTGCTACCCCTCTTGTTTTTTCTGTTAGCAGTTCGTGTTTGAAATCTTGGATTCACCCCTAGGTTACCTTAAACACACTAAGCAGGACTGCTAGGCAGCAGCTACAAGCCTGCCTGCCCAGCAGCAGCTACAGCTGCCAGCCTGCTGAGCAGCAGCCATAAATCTCTGCCAGCAGCAGCACCTCTGTATTAACCCTTTCTTACCAAAAATGTTAATCTGCTACCTGTTAAAAACTTTTGCATGAACCCAATAACAAAAAATACACAGAACACTGTCTGCCCTCAACAGACACACATACACACACATTCATGGGATCCCACAAACACACTCCTCACAACTACAATATTTGAAACATCATGAAATCCAGACAATCATTACTCCCACTACATGGCTCCACGTACAAAACGTAGTGCAACGACCCTGTGAAGACAATCGAGAAACCAGCTTCGAGCAGCAGCATCGCAGTGCAAGGCGGCAGGCTCAATCTCAGCGGGCGTCCCTGCAGAGGCTCTGCCTCCCTCACATCGCATGAGGCTTGGGCTTTTATACTGACCAAAATGCACACTCATTCCAATGCAGGTGGCCAGCCTACATCGGGAGAAGTGGCCAGCAGTATCTGCAAGGGTCGGTAGAAACACGGACATAGTTACATTTGCTAACTTTTAGTACATGAATATCACAGAGAGACTGTAAGCACACAATACATCTGCATCCCCCACCCATCTTACTTTTCCCTTTATAGCTGCCCATTTATCATGAGGATCTGGGGGATCTAAATCAGGCTTCTTTTTTGGATCAACAGGCCTCGGGTCAAAAGGACTATCCAGGTCAGCATCAGAATTATCAGGCATCAGAACCTCAGGAGCAGCAACAGCAGTCTGATGAAAATGCTCAGGCTCCTCATTAATGTGTTCTGGAGTTTCAGCGTTATCAAGTGCCATCACAACATTTTCTCCCGCAGATTTCAGGTGATCTGAGAGTAGGCTCTTTCTCGGGATTAACAGGGTCCGGGGCAAAAGGATCGCCTTCATCCCTGTCCTCAGTCTCCGCAGCTGCAGCTGCAGAACCATGGCGGAGGTTCGGGGGGGGGTGGGGGAGGGGTAGGGGTGGTTTGGGCTCCACTATCTCATTCTTTGACTTAGCTGTGTCGGAGAACTGTAAATTTCTAAGTCCGTCATGAAGTGTCTGTAATTTCTCATCTAACAATCCTGTCCATTTGTCCCACCCTTGACGATATTGAGGATCGGGCTCTGGGGGGAGGGAGTCCGGGGGAGGCGAAGGTGGTAAAGGCGGATACAAATTCGTATCCTCTGGCCCGTCCCTCGGTTCTGTTTTTTCCCATCTGTTGCTCCGTGGGGGTGGAAAAAGTTCTTCTGCTTGCATATTTTTTAAAGAGTCAGTGATTAGTCTCCACACTGTGGGGTATTTACTTGCCTCCTTGGATCCTTTACTTACCTCTTCCCACAGCATTGCCCCTGTTTTTTCCCAAATTGGGATTTGAAAGGCAGCATCCACTGAGGGGATTAAATCATTTCCCTTTGCCCAATGCAGCAAAACTTTCAAGGAAGGCTCATTATAACTCGCCGCTCTCATAGAGAGAATGTGTTGGAGGAGCTTAACCACTGCTGACTCTTCTTTGGTCAGTGTGGACCCCATCTCCTCCCCAGCCGCTCACCTGATCAGGGCGAGATTCCCAAAACCTTTTGCGCTAGCGACTCCTGAGTGCCAGGGCAGCACCCGATATCGGCCGGCTTCTGCCCCCTCTTTCCTGTCGGTCTCGTCGTTTTCTCCAACGCCGATCTGAGGGTCCCTGTTCGGGCACCGCTTGTTGACGCAGAAGTCCCAGACACAGCATAAACGACCAATATGATCAAGCTGTGCCAAGTTTATTGCGCAGATAGCTCAGTATATATAGGCATTCTACTTGTCTATCATTAACACACACAACTCTAATTGGATACATGTATTGTTCACGCGACTCAATGTACAATAGGATTTGTTCAGACCCTCTGTCCACGCGCATAGTGCTCTCCGCCTACATTCTACTTGGTATCCTGCTTAATATCTAATTGGTTAATGTCTCTCAGCTAAGTGTTAGTAACAGCTTAATGATTGGTTAACTATTACAGCATATGTAATAAGAGAAATGTAAGAGAAAAAACGAATGATTTGCAAAACATCACTTGGGGGCAACTGAAAAGTAGCAACTTGAATACGTGTGCTTGTAAATATAGCTATTATTGGAGGCTGTGAATTTGTGTATAAAACCACATATATTTACTAGCCAGTTGCTAATAAGAAACTACACCTTGTATTGTATCGATTTGTCCCTTGTAAAACAGATGTTAGAGCATGCAGATTTGCAGCAGCTGCTAGAAAATGCTAAGGCAAAAGCTAGAAAGATTCCAATACAATGATAGCGTTATAAAACAGACAATGGAACAAATTAAGAGGGTGAGCGTGGAAGCATTTCTTTCAGTTAACAGAGATGTGAGCAATCCAGCCTTTGATTTAGCTGAGCTCGTGCTATGAGCAAAGGGCTTTGTGAAATGTTGTGGTTTGAGGAGGAAACAGAGGACGAGTGTGTGCTAACAAAAAGAGGAAGCATGAAGAAGTCAGCTTGCAAGAAAGTCTGGACAGGATGTCACGAAGCAAGATCAGCAAGAACTGTTCGCCTTTAAAGCAAACTGCAAGTTGCAGAACGAGGAAAAATTCTGCTTGCCTGGCACTATGGACATTTATAGACATTTTAAAAATATGACCAATCAGTAAGCCGTTGCTAATACGTAGTTAAGCTGGACTAACCAATCAAGTATGATAGAGTGTTATAGTGTTCTGAAACTTTCTTATAAAAAGAAGCGTTTGTGCACAATAAAGTGTTCAGCGTTTGATCACATTGATCAGTGTTGCGTTGTTCCATATCCCCCGCAGGTGAGAGAACATCACTGGTGGGAAATTTTCTTTGGCTGGTCCCCTACTGCCACCAGCATCTTGAACATGCTGCTGCACCCTGTAGTGTACATAGCGCTAATGTAAATCTGTATGTGCTTTGCCATAGTAGTGACTTGTTACTGGATGAAGCAGGTGTAACTCTGCATTGACAATGAGGTGCAAGGACTGAGATTGTCCAAATGCCTCCTACCATAGTCAAGGTCAAGACTGGGTTGGCCTCTGTGTTTGCCACCAAGAAGAACCTTCAGCTCCACTGTTGGCTGCAACCCAGCAGGCGTTGAGTGGTGGGGACACATGCCATGCCAGACCTTGATGTGAGAGATGGCCTCCCCTGTTATCAGAGAGCCATCCAGGAGAGAAGGGCAGGCCAAGCAATCTGTGGTTGGCACGAGAGATGATCTAGTCCAAATCCCCTGCTCAAGTAGGGTCATCTAAAGGAGGTTTCATCAGCAGCATAAGTAACTATTATAAGTAACAATAATATAATAAATAACTATTGTATTTGAATCTTCTATTCTCAAAGGCTAATGCCAAAAAGCTGCTCTTGTGTGATTTAAGATTTCTTAAGCAGAGAAGGGGATACAAAAAGCCAAGGACTGTGTCTTTGTAAGTAACAGTATCTATCTCCAGGTTCCCAGGACTTCCAGTATATCTGACCAACGAATTGGTGAAACCTTGTTTTTGGAGCCTGGACATCACTGCTTTGCTTTGCTTTCCCTCAGAATCATCTAGAGACTTGTTACCAATTTGCGAAGAACTGAAGCCAAAGTGCTCGCCACCTTGATTGTGCAAAACAAAATAGGACAGTGATTGATTTTTTTGCTCTTAGTACATAATCATGGGTGTGAAGACTTTGATGGGTTGTGTTGCATGAATTTAAGTGACAACTCCAGTTCAATACATGCATAAATACAGAAGTTGAAAACCCTCACTAACCAGCTAACAGAAAACACCAGGTGGAACCCCTTTCAGAGATGGATGTGGGGGGTGGGACTAGCTGCAAAAAGCTTTTGTACTGTGGGGGACTACGTGACTGAGGGCATGAAGTTAAAACTTAGCCCTGAAGATATCAAAGCTTATCCATGAAGAATGAGGCACCGAAGGTATCCGGATGGGAAAGCAGAAGGTATCTGGAGGAGCGAGCAAGTCAAAGGGAGTAACTAACTGAAGAACAAGAGCTTGGCAAGATAACAGACTTTAGTAATGCGGCAAAAGGTCATCCAATAATGTTCTGTTACTAACTGATGTAACCAATGGCTAAAAGACACATGTATGTTAGAAACTGTATATAAGTATGGGTTTGTAATAGAAAAGGAGAACTTTCTATTGAGTCACTGAAGAAATGTGTGTGTGTGTTTTTGGGTGTCTCAACCGCGACATTGTATTATTAGTGGTAATAGGTATTGGGTTTTTATGTATTTTATGTTGTGTTCCTTGTCTTTTAGCTCTAATCCGTTCCCTTATCCGTCCCCCCGATATATATCAGCTTTGGTTCCTCCCCAGAAAGTTCTGCTTTAGAACTCCCCGTAAAAGTCCCGACCCTCGGAGACCTTTCTAGATCTTGCTGGCCACTTCTTCTGATGTGGGCTGGCCCCCTGAGTCAGAATGAGCGTGCATTTTTGTTAGTATAAAAGCCTGAGCCCCATGCGATGCAGGGAGGCAGGACCTCATACCACCCAGGTCAACATTGCCTCCATGGGGACGCCAGCTAAGGTTGAGCCTGCCACCTCATACCGCGATGATATTTCTTGAAGCTGGGTTCCTGATTGTCATTACTTGGTCCTTGGGGTTGGTAAGATAACCAAACATCAGAGGTATCCTTTACTGTATCTTTTGTTACCTCTATATTTTCCCTGTATTAATAAACTATTTATGATTCTTTCTTGTGTTGCATTTCTCTCAACCCGGTATCCTCGAACTCTGGAACAATGCTTAATTAGTTTCCAGCTAATTTTAAACCAATCTGCCTACTTGTGGGAGCAGCAAAAACCTCAAGACAAGAGATGTTTTGCTGTCTCTGGTAACTTCTCAGATTAAGAAGTTCACAAGCAATCCAGCACTTGGTGCTTGTTGCCTAAACCACACCAAATTCATTCAGCTCTGGCTGCCAAGAGGTTTTCAGATTTCCTCCAGGCCCAGGCACATCTCAGTTGATTTAGGCACTTTGACACACCTGAGTGATGATTAGATACACCCTGAAGAAAAATCTCCATCATCCTGAGCACAAGTAGACTTACCACTAGCAAGAGAAAGGGGACACTGCTTGTGCAAACACCTTCAAAGGCTTATGCAGAATATATCCTCTCAATTTACTGCTGGCTGGGCTGTTACAACCACTTGTACCAACTCCTGTGTGTCAGCCCTGATGAGATACTCCTTGACAAATAGTTTTTCCTACTGCAGGTAGCACAGAGGAAAAGCACTGCAAGCTGCTGCTTCCTGGGCATCACATTTCAAGCGAAGATAATGCACTGCAGCATCACCAGTCACACACAGGGCTCAAGGGGTCAAACTTCAAACTTCCCAGATCCCTGCAGAATTACTTGCTTCAGGATGTCCACAGCCTTTGTGCCAGCAGCCTTCAGTGAGCAAGCAGGAGCTGCAAACTATCCCAGGCACCTTAAACGCTGAAGGCTGCTTCATGAAGAATACAGTTCGGCAAGGAGCCGAGTTTAAGGCTCTGTGAGCATCTTTTCCCCAACTCATTTATCATGATCTTACAATAAAAACAAGGTGAGAGCACATCCTGTGCTTTGCACAGGTATTCTGATTGCTGTACAAGTGGGGATATAAATGCCTGCAAAGTTTTATTGGAATCAAAGATCTTGACTGGATCAGAAACTAAAAGGAACACAGTGAAGTAACACAAGAGGGTTGCTCTGAAGTAAGAATGCATCAAAGTTGAATACAGGCATTAGACTGCTTTAACTTCGCATCCAAAAGCAGTAAAGAAGTTTAAATCTTGCATAAATTCTTGCTAGGTGTCCTGGGTTCAGCAGTAGCAGTCATTTTTCTCCTTCTTAGTAGCTAGTACAGTGCTGTGGTTTTGACTTCCAGCCTGTGAACAACACTGATAACACCAATGTTTTTAGTTGTTGCTCAGTAATGTTTACTCTGACCAAGGACTTTCTGAGTCTCATGCTCTGCCAGGGAGGAAGGGAAGCCGGGAGGAAGCAGAGACAGGACACCTGACCCAAACTAGCCAAAGGGGTATTCCATACCACAGCATGTCATACCCACTACATAAACTGGGGGCAGTTACCCAGAAGGGCTAGATCACTGCTTGGGTTGGGCTGGGTATCGGTCAATGAGTGGTGAGCAGTTGTATTCTCTTCCCTTGTTATTTCCCTTATCATTATTATTATTGGTGGTAGCAGTAGTGGTTTTGTGTTATACCTTACTTACTGGACTGTTCTTATATCAACCCATGGGAGTCACATTCTTTCAAATCTCCTCCCCATCCCTCTGGGAGCTGAGGGAGGAAGGGGGGGAGTGAGCAAGCGGCTGCATGGTTCTGGGTTTTTCAGCTGGGCTTAAACCATGACACTGCAGCACAAATTAGGGGGGGGGGGGGGGGAATACAGCATACACTAGGGGAATATGCTGAGATGCCCCAAAGGCTGCCAAGAAGTGGTGTTGGAATCAGGCTTTCTCCTCCTTCAATTTCAGAGGTAAAGTTCTGGGAACTGAAATAGGAATGCCAAGTGCAGCAAGAGTCAAAGCTGCTTCCAGTATGCTCTAGTTGCAAAGCTGATAAACTCCCACAGAGAGGCTCCAACTATAGAGAGGGTTTTTACATCCTGAAAGACAAATGGCATCACATGGCATCCATCAAGACTCAATTTGTGTGTGATAGCTGTGATAGCTAGAAAATTATCTGAATGCCTGTACAGCCAGAGGAAATAAATAAAACATCACGCCCCCTGCAGGGAAGAGGTGAGTAAAGAGGAGATTTGATTTTCACTTTGTATTTCACTATCACTATGAATTCAGTATTTCAAATAGATTAATGGAAATGGGGCATAGAACATACTTAGTGGCCTGTGTACAGAGTACAAGAATTAGAAAGAATGCTTTGGAAGGTGGATTTTTTAAAAAGCATTGCTAAATAGGAAGCAACACATTTTGGTCTGCACATACAGCCTTCCTACTGACGCACTTTAATTTGTGCTCAGCCTCAATCAACCTGGGCAGTGAATAATTCATTTTTATTTAACTTTAAAGCAAAAATAAAGCAATACAAGAGCATCCCAGTGCAAGCTCCAAATTCCTACATTCAACACTTCTCCTCCCCCATCTTCACCCTTTTCTCATGGCATGGCTTTACTTCTTCCATAGACTTTTGCTCTGAAAAATACGTCACATTTTTAGGATAACAACCAGAGTGTACCTACAAGTCTCTGACACTACCTGGTGCTGTCAGACCTGAAGGTCAGTCACATCATACCGCAGTTTCTACTCCAAGGACTACAGGAATTGCCGCATATGATGGTGAGCATCTCTCCGAAAGCTTCTCCTTACCCAGGAGTAGATTGTGCTCCCTGCTCAGAACACCTTTTAATGGGCTCCCCGATGAGCAGAAACCAGCACCAGTGCTTACATGGGGCTCTGACAGGCGAGGGAAAGCCAGATCCCCCAGTGCAGTTCCTGGCTGCCGTGCTCAGCTCAGACAGAGGACAACTACAGCCAGAGGAACTCAGAACCTGTATTTTTAATAGACACAAGCAAAATCCAGTCAGACAACAAGAATACAAATTTTAGTGGTCTCTTCCAAAGAAATCCTCTAAATCAATGAGAGTCAAGAGAAGAGTAAGGTCAAACTCCCTGGGGACACCCTGGCTGCCCCCTGGTAACCTCCTGTTTCAGGGACCATTTCCCCCATCCCCAATCCTGCTGCCGAGATGAAGCACAACACTCTGTTAGATATTCTGCAGGGCTCAAAGCATCCTGAGATGCTTCAGCACCTGGTTTCTCTGCCTTCTTGTTTAAATGGCATGCATCTCAAACCAGGTTATAGCAAAACGCAAGTAAAGAGAAAAAGCTAAAGGACCTTCACAGCATCCTAAGCAGACCTGCAGTTCTTAAAGCATGCAGAAAATGGAAGCAACACTTGACCCATGCACACATGACCCATGCACACATGGGGCAGAGCTCTGCAATCAGTGCTCTGCTAGTGCTGCTCTCCCCATTGCACAACCCCACTGCCCCTCACAATGTATCGGTCCGTGCAGGACCTGGCTCAGGGTTCAAACCCAACACAAAGACTCACTCATCTTGGCTCTTTTTCAGGCAGGTTATTGCCCCGAGTTGGCTCTTCAAGGAGCCTGACAGCATCCACCCAAAAGGGACCAGGTCCTTGCAGTGGGGGACCAGAAGCAGAGACCACCACTGCCACCAGGGACACCTGCTCCACACCAGGGGGTTGACCACACTGCCCTTGTCCTGACACCCAGCCTCACCCCTGTGTCACTGCTGTGCTGTTTGCCAGCATAGGCTGAGCCACTTGAGCAGCTAAAACTGACTGATGCCTGGCTTTGGGACATCAAATCTTCTGTTGACATACTTACCAGCTAGGAGACATGAGAGCCACCATGCAGCTCTGGTGCTCTTCAGAGGCCTCTGTGAGCCAGTTCAGCTCACCAACTGAGCTCAGTTTAGAAAGCAAAGCTTCCCCTTTCTGGGCAGTGGATTAAATCAGCTCACAAGTGGGTCTAAGCCCACAGAAGGGGCTGGACACCTGGAAGAAAGGAGGTGGAGCTGTGGAGTTGGGTTTCCCCACCTCAGAGGCAGTGAGCAAGGACAGCAGCAGTTCCACTGCCTGCAATGAGGCTCATCATGTCTAACAACATGCCTCAGGGTCTTCTCTGTATACACCTCAGAGTGAACCCAATCTGCAGGAAGCACATCAGCTTCTGCAGACCATGGCTCCACTGAAGTCCTCCCATCTATGGCTGTTCAACTGGTTGTTGCAGTAAGGAGAGAAAAAGAGAATAAAAGGTCACCATTGCCAGGAATTCTTAAAGAAACCATCTACTCTCATGCTCAGGGGCGAAGGTACCTGCTAGATTACAAGAATTTTCAAACCAATTCCTGATTTACTAAATAGACTTAACATTTAAACAGAAGTTTTTTGACTCTCGTTAATGTAATACAGACAAATAATGGCTTCACTCAATGAAATACTGGATTTAAAGAGTGCTCACATCCTAGGGAAGCCATCAAAGCCAACTGGCGAGCTGAGACTTACTGGACAGCAGAACAAACAACACTGTTGTCTCCTAAAGGAATCTTTACATCTCTAGTCAGATCCACACTGTCCATCAGCATTGAGGCATCGGCTTCCCCCACAGCTGCTCAGCCACACCACATCCAAAACTTGCCATATGTAAAGTGCTTTACAGCCCTGGTTATTACAGTACAAGCACAAAAAGCCTTGCTGCTTTCTCATGCTACCTGGCAGATGCTGTCCAGAGCCATCAAGAGTGCTGGGGAGGGACACAGGCCCCAGCAATTGCCAGGACCCCCCAGTCTGCTCCTTCCTCCTGGTAGAGAGGGCGCCAGTGTGGGCAGGAAGAAGGGACCCTGCAGCCTGGTGGGGCCTTGGGAGGGGGAGAAATCAGGAAAAGATGGGAGAAGGGCAGCCCAAACATTAAGGAGTCATCTCTCTCTGCAATTGACATGCACATGAGCCAGGGTCTCCTCAATGCCTCAGCCTGGGTGCAGACCAGCAGGCCATGAGAAGGACCCTGAGATAACCTCCATCGAGGAAGTCCTTCATGGTCAAGGGGGGCCCGTCGAGTAGCCTGCGTGGTGAGAGGTCCTGCTGACCTGTGTCCAGGTGGGATGTGCAGGTGAGCAGACATCACAGGGTGGCCATACACAGAGGTGCCCCTGCAGCACGGACAGGAGGGCACTGGCTGCATGCACTGTGAGGAGCAGGATGGGCAGGGACAGCCTTCGCACCAGGACAGCCACCACTTCCCTTCTTTGGCTGTTGTTTTGCCTGGCTATCATAGCCACAGCTGTCCATCCAGCACTGTCCATAAACAACTAAAGTCCCCAGCCTCACCTCAATCAGCACAAGTTCTAATGTTGACTCAAGCTACTAAAGCTATTCATTTAACCCATGTAAATATGCCCATTGAACTGAAGCCCCAGTTCTTTATTCCCCTGAATAACACCAGGTACCTGAGGATGTACCTAGGAAGATGGACAACTGGTGGCTGCTGAAGCACACAAGACCATTGCTTTGTCCACCATAAGAAGCTGGGAGCACCTAAGGAGTCTTCCCATGTGGCTTATTGAGACACGGACTCAGGTCGGTGAGGATACTGCGACTGAGACAAAACTTTATTGCCATCAAGCCCTTTTATCCCTTTGTTCAGTACTTTCACAACCTGCACAAGCATGCCACGTTCAATCTTATTGGCCCCTGTAAAAATCCCCAGGTAAATAGTAAAATCACAATACTGATCATGCGTTGTTCACACCACAACAGTTTCACCTTCTTGCTTCAGTTCTTCTCACCACCCCCCCACATCCTCTGGCCTTCAACTGAGATTCCTTGTTACAACGACATCCTGGCTTATCTCCCCAAGGCTTGCTTGTTTACATTTCCTGTCTTTCAACATTCCAACTTATTGCCCCAAGGCTTGTTCAGTATCAAGGCTTCAGAGCTTGTTCCCAGAGTGTTTCTCATGCAAATCCTATCCCCTTTGCTCCCCACATATCCCCCTTCTTTGTTTTGTATATCCACTACCAACACCTGCTTAAGGGCTCGATAAATAAGAGACTGTAAAAGTTTCATTAAACAAGGAATACAAATTAACAAGCTAATGAACGCTAACAAAATAAAAGCTCCTAAAACAACCAATTTTTTCACCCATGCTCCTAGCCCAGCAAATAAACCTGAAAAAGGGTACCAGTCATCCTCAACCTGAAGTTTTCCTGCAAGTTCTTTCAGAGTTTGTATACTTCTGTGAACCGATTCAGAATGGTCAGAAATGTTCATGCAACATAGGCCTTCAAAGTCCTAACACGCATGTAGGCACCAAATGTAATCAGTTCTAAGTAATGTAAAGTCTGGTGGCTTTCTAATGGAAAATAACAGAGACACTTCAAGAGAGTTGACAATAGTTTTAGGTCCTTAGGACTTTAGTACAAAAATGTAGAAAAACAGGATCTGGGGATGGGGAGCATCCGGGACTAGCAGACCTCCAGGAGGGAGCAGTGAAACTATCTGCTCAGTAGAAGGACAGGATGATTGCTATGTTTGTAATGTTAATTAAGCTGGTGCTTCAAAGACTGCCAGCAGTTATGAAGATTGTTGGAAGAAGTAAACATGCAAAGCCAATAACATGTCTAGAGCCATTCTGTTTTGTAATATCAAACACCATTTCCGTTTTGTAATATTAAACACCATTTCCCCAGTACCACAGGCTGAACAACATCTCTTCAGCTCAGCTTTCTGTTTCTGTCCTTTTCCAATACCAAAATTAGGGATCTGGCAGAGCTATATTAATTTCATATTCCGTCTGCCACTCCACGTGGTTTCTTAAGGTGAAAAACAATTCTGCATACATTACTTCATCCCATTTTCCTTGCCACCTCAAAACCAACATTAATTGTGTGAGAAATACAAACGTGATTCGTGTAAGTAAAGACGATATTGAACAGGATGAAATATTGTAAGAAGTAAAAACTGATCCGGGTTAATATAAACTTAGTTAAATAGAGAATTGTTGTGTTAGCTGTAGATATAGACTTAGACAAAGGGAACTAATGCAATCACAGCTTCCCGAATGCAAGCCTTGTAACAGGATTAACCTTGTGATAAGTTGTAACCGGCAAACCACAGTATCTTGTTTTCCGTTAACAATGTCAAAACCCGAGTTACCCAATCAGTCTTGTAACACCCATATAAGGAATACAGCACAAGCGCTAGATGGAGGGTCATGGAGAGGACTTGAATAAGACTCGTTGCCTTTATCTTCACGACCCCGCTAATCCTGTCAAGACCCTCAAGAGGATGAATCTGCACGTGCTCCAGTTGCGAAACTGATGAGGGATGGACTTTCTGAGAAAAGGAGTGGACTACCTGGAAAACGGAACTAAAACTGTATAAAAGACGATCACAAAACGAATCGGTGTGCATGTTGGTGGAGCGGAGACTCCCCGCGCACCCAGCGCTGCTTTGCACCCAGTGCTGCTTTGCACCCAGCGCTGCTTTGCTTACTGCCTCTTTGTATATTTTACAATAAACTTTTTATAATTTGGGCCTTGATCATTTATAACAATTGTAACAATGTATCATAGTTCAAAGTCCCATTTTTAGGCCATTTTTCCTGACCTTCCAAAGTATACAAAGGCCACCATTGGTTACAATATTTTATCAACATTTTCTCATTTACCGAGCCCCCAGGAAACCCTTCCAGTTCTTTTCCAGTGTGCCAAAATGCACCCTAAAGGACTCTTTCTTCATGATCTTTCCACTCTGCCAATTTCCCATTATCAATCTCTCATTCACACACACACAGGGTATCCCACAGACACACTCCACACAGTTACAACACTTGAGACAGAGACTTAATTCTACCAAACAGCAATTAATAACAGTTATAACAGCCTGTCACCAATACCAAAATCACAGGACCAAAATCATCACTATCACAAGCCACATAATAGACACATTCCACACATTTGCTCACAATTTTGAAAACAAAGAGAAAAGCATACACCAAGGACACAATACTAATTAGCAGCACGATAGAAATAAAACCAGTTCGCCATTCATAAATTACTCAAGTACAGCATCAAATACCGGTTTTCAGAATTGGGTCAGATACCAGAATAATACAACCACGTTCCCGCATATGACGTTTCCTATGCCTTACAGAACAATTCAGAATGCACACCTGTATACGAAATGGATGCTAGCATCCGGGTATACGCCTTTAAGTACGAGATTTTTTTATCCCGATTTATGGAAGGCTTTCTTATTCCTGCATATGCCTTATGGACTATTAACCGCGCTCCTGCGTTGGACGTCTCCTACGCCTTACGGAATGCTAACCCGCATTCCTGCATAGGACATCTCTACGCTTTACGGAATGCCACAAAATAAAATAATCAAAAGAATACCTTCACAGCAATGGTGATGGTCCTTGTCTGCTCCTGCAGTGATCCGAGTGAGTTGAGGGGTCCCTCCGGGGAAATTTGTCCTGGGGGCCCTAGGGAGCCCTGTCCTCAGCATGTCCTGCAGCCGAGCAGAGAGGGTCCCATCTGGGGTGCCAAACTGATTCAGAGAAAACTCCAGGAACAAACTCGCCAACAAAGTTCAAGTTGACAAGCAGGTATTCTTTATTGCGGCACCGGGAGACACAGGGGATAGCTCCTCCTATCACGTGTCTCCCCATATTGCCACACAGGCCATCCTTACATAGTCACTTGGGCATACATTCATATTCATGAAGCTACACATGAACTACATCATCTTCCAGAAAGTTTCCCGCATACATACAAAAATGTGATGGTGGTCTTTGAGGGTCGTTTACTTCTTCCAACAATCTTTATAACTGCTGGTAGTCTTTGAAGCACCAGCTTAATTACATTACAAACATAGCAATCATCCTGTCCTTCTACTTATCAGTTAGTTTAACTGCTCCCATCCTGGACATCTGCTAGTCCCAGATACTCCCCAGCAGATGTCTACACCAGCTTAATGGGTTCATTAACAACACAAACATAGCAATCGTCTTGTCCCTCCACCATCAGCCAGTTTAACTGTGCCCTCCTGGACATCTGCTAGTCCCAGACACTCCCCATCCCAGGCCCTGTTTTTCTATTGTTTTTCCCACATTTCTGTGCTAAGGTCCTAAGGACCCAAAACTATGTCAACTACCTTCAAGCACCAGTTATTTTCAATTACAAAGGCACCAAACCAGCCTTACCCAGAACTGATTACATTTGGTGCCTCCTTGTCTCAATAGTCCAGTCACAGTGCTGATCATGTGTTGTTCACACCACAACAGTTTCACCTTCTTGCTTTAGTTCTTCTCATGACCCCCACGTCCTCTGGCCTCCAACTGAGATTCCTTGTTACAGCAACATCCTGACTTATCTCCCCAAGGCTTGCTTGTTTACATTTCCTGTCTTTCAACATTCCAACTTATTGCCCCAAGGCCTGTCTGGTATCAAGGCCTCAGAGCTTGTTCCCAGAGCGTTTTTCATGCAAATCCTATCACCTTCACTCCCCACATTCCCAAATAACTGTCTGTTTCAGACAGACTTGCTTTAGGGAGCCTCCCGCTCATTCCAAAACACACTCCTCCACCTCACTTCCTGTTTGCCTGCGGTTTGAAAGACCTCCACGCTACTTGTCACAGAAATGGGAAGCACGATATGCGAAGAGTACTCACAGCATGATTGTTCATCCTGTGTCAAGAACAGGAAGTCTGGATTTGACCACCCGAAGCGGCGATAGAGCCCTTTCTGACTCCTTCCTCAGAATTAACACGTACGTGCTGTAATTTGTAGGGACTCCACAAAACCAGGGGGTCAAACAATCTGCTGCAGTCATGTCATAAACGATACAGTCAACCAGTATAAACCAAGAGAGACGAGGATCCTCTGCAGCCATTCCAGAAGCCACCCCTTGATGGCTGGTGTTATAAATTGAGACCACAACAGACTAAAATCCAATTAGAATTTATTAATTATAGCAAGTAGAATATGAGCAAAAACAGCGCTGGACGGCAGGGGAGTCTACGCTCCGCCAACTGCCGTACTAAGCAGTTCAGACAGTCCCCTTTTATACATCTTTTCTCCGTGTTCTTGAAGTAGTGGGGGATACTCTGCACATTCTTCAGTTGCTCCTAGGGGGTCGTTTGTCATGTTTCTGTCGATTGGTTCCTGGAACATCTGACGGTTATCTTATCTTACACAAACGGTGTTTTATGGTTGTTTTAGTTGCATCTAACCTTTACATTGGACTTAACATAAATACTAGCCATGTCTACAAGCTTCTGACAATTATTTGAATTTAGAACAGTGTGGTTGTCAAACAATTGATAAGTAAACCAGACGTGCGAATGAGGAGTACACAGGGTTATCAGATTTACAAGAGACGCTTTTTAGGGGAACTACTAAATCTCATTAGCTACTAAATCTTTAGCACATCAATGAAGCAATTAACAAGCCCGCGGGATGAGGAGTACACCAAGTTTGTAAAGAGGGCCATTATCACTTCACAGACTTGTAACATTGTAAAAGGGGCTATTTCTATTTAAAAGACTTCTTTTGTTCTCTAAGTTAAACTAGAAATACTTTGATCTCATGTTTTTAAACACTTGCTTATACTCAAAGGAGTTACAAATAGTTACTTCCATCAACGTTGCCCTAACAATATGAACACAGTAACTCAGGGTTTCTTATAGTTAATTGTCAACGGTTTCTTACTTCATAATTTTTCTCACCATGTTTATAACGAACTATTGCTCTTAACATGAGTCATAGTCTTGTTATAGCATAATGCTAATCAAACTTAACTTACACACGCCTTGCTTAATTACCAAATTAATAATTCAAGTTTATTACAATTTACCATTATTGCAATTTATCAGCAATTAACTGTTTACATTTATCACAATCCCCCCCTTTTTCTTTTGTATCTCTAATTTGCTGATTCGATGGTAAAAGTACTTTCATTCTCAGCACTGCAAGCAATCCTTTCTCCACAATTCCAACATTTATCATAACACTCACAAGGTAATATTTCACAAATACAATCATAGTTCCTGCGAGACATAACACATTCACAATGATCTTCATTTTCTTCCGAACAAACTTCCTCGTAGTCTACTCCAGAATTTAAGATCATTAACTTAGTTACATCAAATTGCTTTCTAATAAATTGTTGCATACAAGATAAAATACATGGTAATAATAAAAATACAAGACAGACAA